>VDFB02051632.1:0-14191 GCA_007258455.2 Sequoia sempervirens | reverse complement strand
TAGTAAATAGATTCTTTCATTTTCCTCATTTAGATGATAAACACTTCTATTTTTCTTTGTACTTTCAACAACTAGTCTTCCAGACCCTGCCTTTTTGATCTCACAACCGTTGGCATGAAATGTAAGATTGTATCCTTTTTTGCACATATGACTAACATTGAGAAGATTATGCTTCAGACCTTTGACATAAAGAACATCCTCAATTATTCTCTTTCCATCAATTGTTCTATCATCCTTTCCATAAATTTATGCTAACTCATCACCACCAAACCTAACAGCTCCACCATTAACCTTCTTAAGACTGAAGAACCTTTTCTTGTCACTAGTCATGTGGTTAGAACAACCACTATCAATCACCCAAGCATTTTCTTCTTCTTTTGTATGAAAAGCAGTCTACATATCCATATATCTTTCATTATTTTTGTCAACTTGCAAGGTACTAGACCTGTTACATTTTCCAATATAACCCTTTTTTTCTTTTAGAGCCATGAATAGGGTTTCATCATTTGAATCATTACCCTCATCTTCTGAGGAACACCTAATCTCCTTGGAATAGAAAATCCTTTTCAACTTATCCTTTTTGTTACCATCATCTAATTCCTTATAAGGAAATTTAGATGAAAAATGACCAATCCTCTCACAATTAAAACACTTTAAAGGTAACTTACCTTTGTATTTTTCAGTTCCTTTCTTTAATCTTCTCACAAATTTTTCTTCAATCTCATCAAAGTTATCATCTTGATCAATTGCTTCATCTTCTATCTTTTTACTGGTTTTGAATGCATCTTCCTTCTTTGAACATCTTTGTCAATTTCTCTTATTTCAAAGCTATGAGAGCACCAAAAATTTCATCTACTAAGTACTTATCCAAGTCCTTAGACTCTTTAATAGAAAATACTTTATGACTATAAGATTCAGGGATATATCTCAAAACTTACTTCACAACTTCATCTTCTTTTACTTCTCCACCAAGACCTTTGATGCCAATACCAACTTCATCCAATTGGTGCATATAACTAGCAATATATTCATCCTCTATCATCCTTAGTGTTTCAAATTTTCTCTTGAAGATTTTCATCTTGGCTTGCTTTACTTTATTATCTCCATAAACGTTGCTCAACTTTTCCCATACATCCTTAGAAGAATTGAAACTCATTATCTTCAAAAGCTTTGAATCAACTAATCCACACAAGATAGAATTCTTAGCCTTGGCATTGTTCTCATACAACCTAATCTCAGTTGGATTTATTGGAGGAGCAAGAGGAGTAGTGTAAACATCCTTGATAGATTTCCAAAAACCAAAACCTAGAGAGTTTAGATGGCCTTCCATTCTCAACTTCCAAAAGGTGTGATTTGTCCCATAAAACCTAGGACCTTTGTAAGATCCATCATGTGCCATCCCAGACCTTTCCTCAAGAAGTTAATATTTTTCAGAGGAACTTGGATCTAATACCAATTGTTGAACACACCCAGATACTTAGAGTGGGGCTAAATTAGTACTTTCAAAAACTTAAGCCCTTTTAGATCATAAACCCTTCAACAATATACAAATTAATCTCTTAGCAAGATCAACAACACATTCACAGATCAACAATACTTAATCTAATCATCAATAATGAAAGATAACACAATGAATAGACATGCAGAAGATAACACTAGATTTATGTAGAAAATCCAAGAAGGGAAAAACCACGGTGAGAGTTAACTCATAATATAGAAGCTCAGTTCTTATAGAATTACGATTTAAGGCTCACTACCAATGGACTTGCAAGCTAAGGCACACAACCTTAGGGAAAGATATAATGGAATTGCAATATTGAGGCACACAAACCCAGTGAAAGATACAAATTACACAGACCTAATGAGATTCACTATCTCAAAGTAGGATACAATAAAGAATATGGAATTATAACATTTTTCAATTATGCACTCTTCTAACTTAGGCGTTAAAGCTCATTTCCCTTTTATTTTCACAACTCACTAATTCAATCCATCTTCACACATCTCCAATCCCACAACCACATCTTGCAACTAAATTGTTCTTGCATTTATATCCTCCACAAGATCTCAAAACATTAATTAGGTCAGCCATAGAAGAATACAACCAATAACATAAAAAACTTAGCCACAAGAACATAATGCAATTCTATCCAGAAGATAGAGAGGAACAAAAAAATCTTATTACATCTTTCAATGTGATCCAAAGCAACTCACACGCTGGTGCACATCAACCCAAGTCAGCAACAAGGAAATGTGTACCACATAAATAGTCAAACCAAAAACACGACTTCAACTAAATTTACTCAATACGGTTCTCAACAAGATAGTTCAGGACCCAGCATATTAACACAACTTTATTTGTTGGCACATACCCCCAATCACATGGTGCAAGAAAGATAAAAAGCCCTATCGGCTAGATACCCACTAACTTCCCAGAAAACCAACTCAACACAATATGCGATACCAAAGAGATCAAACATTGATGTGTGGACCACAAAGACATGTTCCATGATCATCCAACAACACTTCCAAAAGCTTCACTGAACAACCATCACAATCCAAACAAAAGTAGAACACTTCATCTTAGAAGCACAAAATACACAACCATGAAATAGAGCATTAGTAGATCAACTTGCAGTACACACCATCACATGAAAATTGAACTAAGACACTACACAAGCACTAATAACATGCCAACCAAGCCGTAGGAGTAGAAATTCCAATGCAAATAAATGTAAATCATTTTTTGGACTAGTCCAGACAAACAACAAAACTTCCAACACAATGCAATAATTAGAAACGTCCTTGGCAACATCAATGACCTAAAAAGATATGAGTGCAATATCTACAAAACAAAAACAATGAATCCCAAATAGCAAGACCATATCTTCAACAATAGAGGAATCTAGAGAATTCTCCCAAATAGTCTTCACAACAACTTCTTGACACAAAACCTTTCACCACTTGCAAAGATCCGAACTTTATTGCAACAACACATACTTCCTTAGGAACAATAGAAGAGAGCATACAACATACTGGAGACCATTCGCAACAACTCTCCATCAACATTACTTCTAATCCTCATCTTAATATATCATCATGATAACATTAGAAACTATACTCAATACATCTTTTCATCAAAGGCATGAAATCCAACCATGAACTTCTCATTATAGAGTATCAAAGACATACAACTACAGACACCAATGACAACAACACCAATGTCAATCAATGTCAAACAACAATCTCACAAACATGTGCAACAATCTCCCAAGTGTTGACATCAAAGATAACCAATGCAAACAATACAACCAATGAAACAATCTCACCAGGTGTTGACATCACAACAATCTCCTCAAGTGTTGACATCAATGACAACAATTTCCAACACCGAAACCGAAATGGAGATCTAAACTTGATTATTAAATATAGGTTTTAAAATGAAAAAACCTTAGTCAAATCTAGATTAAATTTAATTGCAACTCTCCCTAGACAAAAAAGAACACTACATATTGAACATTGCACACAAAATTTAAAAGGAAAATAAAAACCTAACCTAAAAAATGATCAAATGATGAAGAACAAATATAGGGAGATGAAATTTATCATGAATCAACATGTCTTGCATGTCAAATATTTGCAACAAATGGTCATAATGCACCATAACCAAGTAGAAAATATCTATACAGAATAAGGTATATTCTTCTTGAGATGTGGAGAGTGAGAAAAAATTCAAAGTGGTCAACATAAGGATGAAAAATGACCAAAACACCCTAGCCACCCTACACAATTATATTAATAGTATATTATGGTTTTATGGGCATGTAGGGGTGGAAGGGCACAAGGACTTTGGACTAGGTATATAATTTTGTAAGAGCCCTAAGGTTGTACAAGCCCACCAAAGAAAATTCTAAGGAAGGTTATGAATGCAAGAAGCGATAAATAGGACATAAGGACCTAGGTCTAGATCCAGAAGCCCTCAAAGCCTACATGACACTCTATAAATTAAGCCAAACAAACTATATGAAACCCAAAATTTTGGTATGCAAGAGGAGGAGTGGCACAAGGAATTTGGACCAAGTCTAAAAGTACTTGGGACCCATGACAACCTAAACACCCCAAAAGACAAAAAATAAATAATCAAATAAGCCAACATGGGTAGTGAGGAAAGAAATAGTCTTGGACATGTCCCAAAGTCTTTAAGAATCCCCAAAACTTGCAAATGGTAAAAAATGTAAAATCTATCACACATAACCTGTTCAAACACAATTTTTAGGAATTTTTTAAAAATTAAACATAAAACACCACAAAAAATAGAATCCAACAAGACAAAATGACTCAAGTCTAAAAACTAAAATCAAACATAAAGGAAGATAAAAAAAAAGGGCATCCTCATCATGCCTAACAAATATGGGGCATGTGTGCAAGGAATATCAATACCTTGTGGTTATGCATTAATTACCATATTTTGAATAAGGTAATAATGAAGATCATTATCCACCTCCTCAAACTGTTGATCCTTTTGATCAAATGAGAAGAATAACTACATTCTCTAATATTGACTTGAGATTTAGATATCACTAGTTGGCAATAAAAGAGGAAGACATTCATAATGAGGAAGATATTACTTTTAGAGTTATATATGGTCATTATGAGTTCATTGTGCTACCTTTCAAGTTAACCAATGCCCCTACTACCTAGTGAACTTGATGAACAATGTCTTTTAAGACCTTTTTGATCAATTTGTTTTAATTTTATTTGATGACATTAATTTGTTCTAAAAATCATGAAGAACATAAGCTACAAATTAAATTAGTGCTATAGTGATTGTGGGAGTATATGCTATTAAAAAAACTAAGTATTCATTTTCTAACTTAAAATACATTATTTTGGTCACATGATCTCAAAGGAGGGGATTGTTGTGAATTTGAAAAAAAGGATACAAATCAACGTAGAATGTCCAACAAGTTCATGGAACATAAGTGAAGTAAGAAGCTTCATGTGCTTAGTGGGGTATTACCATAGGTTTGTGAATACTCTTGCTAAACTTATCCTTCCTATACATTCCTTGCAACAAAAGGGTAGGAAATTTGAAAGGTCATTATAGTGTGGGACAATTTTTCACAAGATAAAGAAACTACTCACAACTTCCCTAAATATTTAAATATTAGATTTTAATTGTTAGTTTATGGTAGGGATAGATACCTCTTTGGAAGGATTATGAGGAATCTTGACATAAAATGGTTGAGTTGTGGTCTATGAGTCACAAAAACTCAAGAATCATGAAGCTAACTATGCCACCAATGATAATGTTGGTTATTTTTATTAATATTTGCATGCTTCTTTCCATTGTCATTTGTGATAATCAAAGCATTGGTCTTTCCCCTTTTCTTGGAGAGGCAATATTATAGTCTCCTTTCATTTTAATTATATTGGATTATTGTTCTATTGACACTGTCAAATCATACACATCTGAAGCTCCCTTCCATACACATTTAGAATGATAGTATATTTCCATAGACAAATTATATGATTGCTATTATCACATAGTTTTATTTAGCCTAGACCTAGACACACATAGGTTAAGCACAACACATGACCTTCTATTGACTACCCATAGAAGTTGAAAGGCTTAAACAGGAGTTTGACCACCTTGGCAAGCTCTTATGTAGTCTTAAACCCTTTTCTCATCCTAGAAGTAGGTTTATCTCAAAGTATTATCATTATAAATTGTAGATTCTACTTGGTGACCTCATATCATTGACTCTCCTTCTTCACTTTAATGTTTTCATTTAATTTTCTAAATTTTGAAATTTCATTTTATACTTTATATTTTCCTATGTCTATATTAGAGATTAGCAACCATCATATGACCAAGACTATGTACAAGTACACTTTTACAATAAGATGACCTATAACACACTTTCAACTTTCTTCTTGATTTGTGATAGTCTATATTTCACCTTTTACAACCTACTCTTTGTTTTATAAACTACGAGGAGTTAGAACAAATTTACTCCTTGTTCTCATTATTTAATGTGAGAATGATAATTATTCCATTTTCGACTTGGTTTCTTAAAATCTAATGCATTATTAGTACTATCCATAATCTACGAAAAGAATGCTCTTCCATTTTTTAATAATCATCTTTAAAATCCTTTACAAAAATTCAAAAGCTCTTCACATGCTCCATGCTCTATTAACTATTAGTTTAATAATTTCTTTGTGGCACCTTACCCCTACTTTCCGTGCACTTATTCTATTAATACTCCACCACTATATATTTGTTTAATATTTTATTAAAAAATATATATTTAATTCCAGTACATATTTTAATAATAAAATACAAATAAATTAAAATAGGACACACTGTTGTCCATTTTATAGTATGGGAAGCCTAGTTATAGGTAAGATTCCACTCTAGGTGAGGGTCCATTTTTAGTCCTTGATAGAGATACTTCCAATAATGAACACAAATAAAGAGTTGGACTTAATAGAGAAATTATAATAGAATTTATATATTTTATATTATTTTAAATATTAAAAAATATAAATTTATGCAATATTTAATTGATTTATTTTGAATGAAAATATAAAAGAACACTTAACGTTTTATCATATAATTATTTATCTTTGAATTGAGTTTTTTTATAGAAATCAATCATTTTTTTTATAACAAAATTTCAATCATATCAATTTATTTTTCTTTTATAAAAGTTCAATAGTTATTATGATTTTCCACTATATCCAATGTATCTCATAATTGATGTCAAGTTATTCATTACTATTTTTTATTTTTAAATTAATATAGAATATTACACTAAATAATGTCAACTTTACATGGAGAATCTCATGCTTGTATTGCACAAACCCACATGCAATTCTACTTTTCACTTCTTAAAACACATTTTTTAACTTTTTTTGTTACCAATGCTCTATTTGCTTATGACACAAAGAGTTCATGGTGTTGGTTCATGGTGTTGGTACATAGGGAAGTGTTTGATAAAATTCCTTAAGTAAATGTGGTCTCATGGAGTGCCATGATTGTAGTATATGCAAAAACTAGATTTTGTTGATTTTATGTGCTTAATAAGTGTTAATGATAAAGCATTAAGAACAATTTTTTGTCTATATTCTCTTCATTTGAGATTCTAAATTACACCCAAAACATGTCTTAAGATACATCTTTGTTTTCCATCTATGTTCTATGTTTATAATGCCAACTTTTGTGTGTATTGTGACATGATTTTTTTATTTTTTTTTACAACTATCTAGGAGAAAAAAGGTATTAAATGATTGTTTTTAAGGTCCAATATTACATTATATGAAATAAATAGTTTTTTATTTTCTTATTCATCATATGTAAAAGGAACAACTTCAACAATAAAATCTATGGGGCTTTTTTTCCTTGAAATTATCTTTCCTGAGACTATATGGTGTTGTTCATCATTGGCTAGAACTATGTTGCATATAGGAGATTCAAGGGTACTTGATTCTAGGGAATATATGTAGATATATCCAACTAATTTTGAACTTAACTACTGTATATGCATAAAATTGGTCATGTCTAACTAATCTTGGCATTTAATTAAATATTTATTATTCAATTAATTTCTCTAAAGTCCTCTACATATGATTAAATTTAATTATATTGTTCATTCACTTTATTCTTCCACCTTAATTAAATAAATTCACTTTATTTAATTATTTCACATTCATATGTCTACTTAATTAATTAAATAAATACCCTTTATTTATCTTAATTAATTATCACCTTTTGAATTTACTTAAGTCTTTTGATTTAATTAAATTTAAATATTTCATTTCTCCTATTCAAATCTTTCTTCTAATTAATTAGATATTTTATTTAATTAATTTCATCTACATGTCATTTCCTAAAAAGTTAATTAAATATCTTTATTTAATTAATATCCTTCATATATTTTCAAATCACAATTAAATATTTTATTTAATTATGAAATCTTTTATTATTCTTCAAATCTTAATTAAATGATTATTTAATTGAGAAAAATCTCCATGTCACCCATAAATAAATAATTGAATTTATAATTCATTATTTATCTTCTTAAAATCTTTCCAAAATCCTTTAAAAAGATGATTTTTATCATCTTATCTTATCTCTTCCATGAAAGAGGAAACAAATCCTGCTTTATGTTTCTCTTCTATTTTTCTCTTCAGTCTTCTCCATCTTTGACCGTTCGATCTGCTAGGATTATCATAGTCGTTGATCAAATCAGCCAATCAAAATCTTCCAAAAACTCTATAAGTACCCCTGTGAATCCAACCATTGGGGATACACACATACACGCGGATTAGAGATATGCGATTAGAATTTTAGCATTATTATTATCAACTTTAGTATTCATAATTTCATAATTTTACATTCTAGCAATCATGTTTAGTTTAAGCATGTTAATCATATCTTAGCATAGCATGCATTCATCTTCAATCTCATTTTCTAGGAAGACCGTTTGTTGAGCCTAGCACACAATCTGAGAGCAAGCTGGAATCAACAAAAACACTAGAGATAGAGGAAAATGTGACGTCATTGAAGAAATTATTGTTTTAAGATTTTATTTATCTTTTAATTAGTTTTCTTCAATATAATGTCGCATTGGTGTGTTTAATTTGTTTTGAATCTACATTTATTGTGCACTTAAAATTGATCACACATTTTGGGTGCCCACCATGGGGCCTTTCCCCCATTTTTGACATCTACTTGCAAGTTTTTTGATAGGATTTCACATTTTGGAGTTTGACTTTCCAGAAAATTTCACGTTTTAGCACATCTGTGGGTTTCCTTAGTGCATCTAGGGCTTCTTTTAGTGCTTATGTAGGTCTTTCAACGTATCCGAGAATTGTTTCAGTGCATCTAACAATTTCTTTAGTGCATCTAGGGAACAAAATAGCGCATCCATTTAGCTCACTTCATTTAAAATTGTCTTAAAATTTTTTTTGCATTCTTAGATTAGCACATTTAGGATTTCTTTTAGCGCATTTAAGGTTTTATGCAATGCTTATGAGGTCTATTTTAGTGCATTGACTATTTTTTTTAGCACATATAGGTTGTAACTAAACAAGGTTCTGAGTCTAACGCTTTCCGCAGACAGGACCTTTTCTGGCTTAAAAAGAAGCAACCCTAGGGTAGACACATCAATTTAAAATGAACCAATCCTAGAATAGACATGGAATTTAAAATGAAGCAATCCTAGGGTAGTCACCACACATCGATTTTGTGGTTAAAATGTTTGTTGTGAAGGAACATCTTCACATAGATTAAATCATTGTCATTTGGGCTCTAAAAAGAACACTGTTTGCTTTGTCTGTGGCAATAGGTCTATGCTCTCCCCTTAACTTGGTGATCAGAATACCAAACTTTATTTTTCAATTTCTACAATTTTAATGCTTTATTACATCCTTTACAGGGACTGCACTTGTAGGAAAAAGTGCTCACCCAAGAGGAATGACCCAAGTGGGTTCAAACCAAAGCTAGGTTATTCCACCCCACTATAAAATTTAAAGCAAATCTGGGGAAACCCACTTTTGTCCATAGTGTGCAAGATAACCATCCCCAAAGTCTTTTTTCTAAAGGTTAGGAGGTCTCCTGAGGGAGTTTATTATTGCCACACTGAACAAAAACCCTTACTACGAACCTAGTGTAGTATCCAACCGTGTCAGTTTCCAAACATCCTAATAATCACAATGCAAGGGGAGGGAAGAATCTGCCCCCAAGACACTCACCATATAACTGTCAAGGACTCTTTTCTCAAGGGATCCAGTATCCAATTTCATCACTCTGAGTACATGCCTGGAAAATACAAAAATATGGGTGCCCCTTCGGGGGTGACACGACTATGTAAGTCGATGCAATTCTAAGATGTGGGATGTGGTTATTATGATGACCTACTTGAGTATAAAGAGTGAGTTTTCCTAAATTGTCTGTTATGTGCAAAACCTGTGAAAACATTTTTTGAAATTTTTTTGAACATACACTTGATTTTTAGTATAGGGCTTAAAAACATCTGTTTTCAAAATGTTTGTTGTGTCTTCAATCACATTAATTTAGATAAAAGATCATCCAAAATGAGCATGCAAAAAATTTAGCTGAAATTGTTCAAAACTATTGGAAAAAATGCATCAGAAAACTATTTTAGCACATATAGGACACATAGTAGTGCATCTGAGGTCTATTGTAGCACATTTAACTATTTCTTTAGCACATATGCCTATTTCTGCAATGCATATAGGGCACAGAGTAGTGCATCTGTCACTTTCTAGAATTTTTATATTTTGACAGATCTAAGTTTGTAACATCCTTGGTCCAATAGAATTTTGACATTTCTCTCATGCTTAGAGAGTGGAAATCAACCAAGTTTGTTAAGAAATCGATTACAAATAGGATCAAGAAACCTAAGAAAAATTTAAGTTACAAGAAAACCTTGCAACGTAGAAAGTTTTTGTATAAAAATAGAAATATCTTGCTCCATTACTATGAGTTTCTCCATAGATACCAAGATTTTGCTAGGGGATTTACTGATGAATATGTTGTAGAACCTTTATATTCACGAGCCTATTTCTAGAGAAGAGCTCTATCACAATGACACAATCACAATCAACCTCTCAACTTTGATTATCTACCACAACCTTCTATTGAATATCCAACACATCCCAGTCAAATCCTTCAGTGAGTTTAAAGAGGCTATTTGATATACTTATCATTCTTCAAAAACAAGGATCAAATCTTAAAAGTGCACCATTCAAACAAATTTATGATTATTGATTCAACTTCCCCAAAAGGATTTTGACATCCTTCATCATTGGAAGCCACAATCAAGAATTAGGAACATCTTTGATCATATCATAAGATTTTCATCTTATCGCATCAAAACATCATCATTTTTAAACTTATCAAACTGTGATCTAAGTCTAGAAGAACATTTCAAAATCATATGCCTATTTTTACAAGATCTCAATACAATAAGCTGAAAGAGGATATTCAATAAGAAGATCGTACTCGAAAATCTCAAGAAGAGGGTGAGAGTAGTAATCCCCTTTATAGTGTGAGTCATAATCCCCTTTCCAACAACAACATGCATAATAGAGAATAAAATCCATTCCCTCTCAACAAATACAGGGACATGAGAAAAAACCCTATAGATAGTGATGATGAACAAAATGAAGAACGTCACCTTAGAGAGGCCGAACAGGATCCCAAATTTCACAAAGCCTTAGAAATTATTTTAGAGTGCAACAAAGAGATATTTCCTATATTTGGCTGAAAAAGGAGCTAAATTGCCTCAAGATTTTGATACTGAGAACTTAAAGAGAAGTCTTGATGAAACACCCTTGTCTAATCTTAGTGCCTTGTCTCAAAAAATTAAGGCACTTCAAGGAAAAATTAAAGACATGTAAGGGGGAGCCACAACAAAAATATATGCTCTAGATGAAATGTGTCCTTATTCTTTTGATTGACGCATCAACATGATCCCATTTCCCAAACATTGTGAAATCCCAAAGTTTGATCGTTATAATGGGAAATCAGATCCAAACGATCATATTAGGGACTTCCAAAATATTAGTTTAGAGTTTTCTCATGAGGACACATACTTGATGCATTTGTTTCCTAGGAATCTTGGAGGCCAATCTATGGAATGGCTATCAAAATTCACACTGCCTCTCTAGACATTTGAGGAATTGATTAACAAGTTCATATCACAATATTCCTACAACATACAACATCAAATAACCACGATTGATCTCTGCAAGGCTAAACAAAAACCTGGTGAACCATTCATTACATTTCTTCAAAGATGGAGAAGATTGTTCGCTAGATAGCCACATCATGTTCCTGAAAAGGAAAAGATCACCACTTTCATAAATAGCTTAGATAAAGATATGAGCTATCATCTTAATCTTCATTGTCCTCCCTCTTTTCAGAAATTGATTGAAATTCCATCACCATTGAAGGTGCCTTAATCCAGAGAGGGATAATAAAACTTGACAAGGACAATCCTAGCTATTCAAATCACCACAACGACAAGTCTAAGTTTTGGACTCACAAAAAAAATGTGGTAAATGATGGTGTTGTAGATGCAAATCATGTCTCAAATAAGCCATTTTTTCTTAGTACTCCAAGTGCTTCTCGCAAAAACAACTATAACAACATCAGTTCAGTCACAAATCAAGGAAACAATCCTCCGTTGATAGTATTTTGTGCATAGCAACAACTTAGACAGAAAATGATATTCTATCTCTCTTGAAAGATAATTTCAACAATAAATTATTGAAAATCACCCTAAGGTCTCTCGGTGTTAGGTCATGACAATGCATAAACAACTCAGATAATATGTGAAAATGTTGGTAATCACAAGGCCTTACAAATGAACAATGCTGGAAGTGAATTTTCATCATGATACTACAATATAGTGATGCTTTCTAATCCTAAAACTAACCCAGATTCAAAATAAACAGCAAAAAGAGATAAGGGTTTAGAGAGATTCTATTCTATTCTAACTCCTAAGATTAACAATGCAAATGATAAACACTTGAAATGGACCAATCCCAACGAAACCAATCTCTACTTGACCAAGATTAATCTGCAATCTTACAGAAACAGTGCAATCTTCTAAGGTTTTAAAGATTTTCAGATTATGAACATTCACCCAAGACAACCCAATTGCAGTTGAAATGAATAAATCTCCATAATTGAACCAAGCACAATGAATATAAAGGTCCAAGCTAACTTTGCAAAGCAACTAACAATCAGCTAGCTGCAAAAAGTATGGACCAGGGATTGCTGCAAACACTTCAAACATTAAATCATAAACATCATTGAATTGGATTTAAATCTAAATCTAACAACCTTGAGCAATCTGAAAGATTGAATCATAAGAACCATGCAAGATAAGTCAACACAAAAGAGATCACCAAAAATCACAATGCCTTCAATTGTATTGAATCACCAAACTCCAGCAACAATTCCAATGTTCTGTTACAACATTTGCTTGAAAGAAGCTAACTCCTAACTCTAACTACTGCTAAACTCGCTTGTATCTATCCGTATATTCCTCTGTTCTCTACTCTATCTATCTACCCCCTTACAAATGAGGCAAAAATGCCATTTATAGAAAACCCCAAACATGTCGGCCCAGTTAGATTTTACAATAATAATTGGCCTCAAAATAGGTCGGCCAGGAGAAATTTGGTAACAAGGCATGCATTAAATGCCGGTACTACAACAAGGTCGGCTTAGGAGAAATTCAAAAGAGGACAAGATTTGCATTAAATGCATGAATATTATCCATGTCGGCCCACAATCTCCAGCAAGATCAGATTCACGTGCCCTCCAGAAAGTCCTCCAGCTGTAGATAGTTTTGGCATGGATTCTTAGGCAGGTCCCACTTTTGAAAATTTAAATTGAACATTTCTAGATTTCCCTCTTTTGGCACAAATCCATATGAAAGTCCCCATTTTAATATTTGTTTAGTCCTGAAAAATAGATATCATCATTAATAGCCCACATGTCCAAATTAAATTTGAATAAAATCTTGACCTTTTCTAAAAAACTTACATTTTTATAAGGAAACTTTCCATTTTCAAATTTTTTTCCATTTTTGAAAATTTTATTTTAAATTTTTATCTCAAGAAATTTTCATTTTGAGTTATTTTTAAAAAATTCCACTTTTGGAAAAAATAATCATTTTCGAAAAAATTTCCATTTCAGGAAACCAGACCAAGGGGAAAATCCGGGAAAATCTAGGTCAGGCAGACTCCAGACCAGAATCTGGAAAAATCCAGCCGGACAGGATTCCGGGAAAATCCAGGTCAGGTGGATTTTACTAAATAAGGCAAAAATCTCAACAATAGATCATCAAAACGAACCAAGAATGCATGTAACATCATGTAATATATCAAATTAAGCATGGGGTGTTGAGCATTTATCATCAAATTCATCAATTTAATCCAGTACTTCAATTTGCACAAAGCCTGGCAGAAAAAATCCGTGAAATGAAGAACCGAAAACTGGTCGGGCGGAAAATCCTTGACGCAGGAAAAAACCCGGACTTCGCCAAGATCTGGAATTTCAGCAGAATCCGGGAAAATCCAGATGGAGCGAAAAATCCCGGACTGGACTAAAAACCCGGATTTCTGCACAGAGCCAGACTTTGAG
>VDFB02051631.1:0-10772 GCA_007258455.2 Sequoia sempervirens | reverse complement strand
AAGTGGAATATATAGGAAGAGATGGCTTTGCTCAACCCCAAGACAGTCCACCAATGTTATCAGCTGGCTATTAAGATTGAAGAAAGGAATAAAAGGAAGCATGATCAGTCCTCTAAGGGTAGAGGAAGAGGCAAAGATCAAAGAGGACAGCGTGGAGGTTACCAAGGAAGAGGTGGTGACCAAAGAATCCAAGGTGAGTCAAAGCTTACTAAGCATGGAGGTGAAACCTCATCAAGAGGAGGATTTAATAGAGGAAGAGGACCACAAGGGGGTTCACATAGAGGTAGAGGAGTAGGCAGAAGTAATTCTACTTTGCCACTAAGGAAGTGCTATCACTGTAATCAGCTAGGTCATCCAACTTATAGGTGCCCAGAGAAAGCTTCATCTAGCAATGAGAAAAGAGTAGCTTATGCACAAGAGGACACCATGAGTGTAAAGACACCTAAGATCAGTCATATAGAATTAGAAGTAGGTGAAAATATGATGTTTAATAGCGTGCTGATCAGGAAACCGGTCAAGGAAGAACCCAAGTAGAGGAGAGATTTGTTTAGAGCAAGGTGCAAAATACTTGGCAAAGTATGCAAGGTCATTGTAGATTCTGGTTCTACGGACAATATCATCTCTGAGGAGGTAGTAACTAAGTTAAAATTACAGAAGGTACCTCATACCAATCCTTACAAAGTCACATGGTTGAACAAAGGGCAGAGTGTCTTAGTGAATGAGCAGGTTATAGTGGAATTCTTGATTGGAGGCTACAAAGACAAGCTGATTTGTGATGTGCTACCCATGGATGCATGCCATCTTCTTCTTGGCAGGCCATGGTAATATGACAAAGGTGTTGTATATCATGGAAAGGAGAATACCATAGAATTCAAGAAGGATGGAAAAACCTTCAAGCTGCAATCATTGATTGAGGATGATGAAGGGCAGTCCAAGTTTCCTAATATCATGTTGAGCAGTGGCAAGGAGTTCATCAAGGATCTACACCAAGGGAATGAAGGGTATGTGATCATGATGCAGCCCAAAGAAGAGGAAAAGGCTGAAAGAACAGTGTTACTAGCAGCAGTCCAAAACTTGCTTGACAAATACAAGCAAGAGCATAGTGAGTGATGGAACACAGCTAGTCTCCTACCACCCAAGAGAGTAATAAGTCATCAAATTGACTTCATATACTGGAGCCTCATTACCTAACAAGGCAGCATGGGCTAAAGCCACCGAAAGTAGAACCAAGAGGTGGTACATAAGTGGAAGAATTATGTTGAATCAAGGTCTAATTCAAAAGAGCATCACCCCATGTGCAAATTCCATTGTTTTAGCAACAAAAAAAGGAGGTAAATGGAGACTTTGTACTGATTCTAGAGAAATTAATAGAATCACAATTAGGTATAGATTCCCAATACCTAGGATTGAAGATTTAATGGATTTCCTTGGAGGTGCTTAGTATTACACCAAGTTAGATCTTAAGAGCGGGTATCACCAAATCAGAATTAAGGAGGGTGATGAATGGAAGACAGCTTTTAAGACGAATGATGGCTTATATGAGTGGAAAGTGATGCCATTTGGCCTCTCAAATGCCCCTATCACGTTCATGAGACTAATGAATGAGGTGCTTAAAGATTTCACAGGGATTTTTGTGGTAGTCTACTTGGATGACATACTGATTTTCAGTAAGACAGTAGAAGAACATTTGAAGCATGTAGAGATGGTACTCAAAAGGTTGCAAGAAGAACAGTTGGCAATCAACCTTGAGAAGTGTGAGTTCTTCAAACAAGAGCTTGTGTATCTAGGCTTTGTGGTATCCCAAGGAATGCTGAAGATGGATCCAAGTAAGGTGGAAGCCATCCTAAACTAGCCTACACCAACCACAGCAATTGAGGTAAGAAGTTTTCATGGTTTGGCTCAGTTTTATAGGAAGTTTATAAGGAATTTTAGTGGTATATGTGCACCAATGTTAGATACAATCAAGGGTGGTCAGAAAAAAAAGTTTAAGTGGACACTAGAGGCTGATAAAGGGTTTGAAAAGCTGAAACAAGAAGTGGCAACACAACCTATCCCGTTATTGCCTAGTTTTGATAAATTGTTTACAGTTGAGTGTGATGCAAGTGGAGTAGTAGTAGGAGGTGTCCTTAGTCAAGAAGGTAGGCCTGTAGCCTTCTTTAGTGAAAAACTTAATGAAGCCAAACAAAAATACTCCACCTATGATCTAGAACTTTATGCTTTAGTGCAGTCCCTTAGGAAATGGAGGCATTATTTATTGCCCAAAGAGTTTGTGGTTTTCACAGATAACCAGGCACTCAGTTACATCAACACCCAGGAGAAGTTAAGCAATAGAAACTTGAAATGGATGGAGTACATCCAAGCTTTTACATTTACCATTAAACACAAGAAGGGGCAGCAAAACAAAGTGGCAGATGCATTAAGCAGGAGAATGTTGACAGTCCAAGAGATACAGCTGAAAAGCATTGGATTGGAGAGTTTCAAAGATCTCTATGGTGAGGATGAAGATTTCTCAGAAGCCTACAAGGTATGTTCAGATTTTGCAAATCATTTTCATAGTCAGTATGCTGAGTATACATTGCAAAATGGATTGTTATTCAAGGGCAATCTGTTATGTGTCCCAAGAGGATCAATGAGGGAAAATATGATCCAAGAGAAACACAATGGTAGTCTTAGTGGACACTTTGGAATTAATAAAACTTTAGAGTTGGTACAAAGATTTTATTACTGGCCTCGGTTGGCAAGAGATGTTAGGAAGTATGTAGAACAGTGTGTTTTTTGCATGAGAGCCAAAGGGGGAGCTAGCAATACTGGGTTATATCAGCCCTTGCCTATTCCTAATAGACCATGGGAGTGTGTGAGCATGGATTTTGTGGTGGGTCTTCCCAAGACTAAAACTGGTTTTGACAGTGTTTTTGTAGTTGTGGACAGATTTAGCAAGATGAGTCACTTTATTCCTTGCGAGACTACACATGATGCAAGTTATATTGCCCATTTATTTTTCAGGGAAGTTGTAAGAATCCATGGATTGCCATTGAGTATTGTTTCTGACAGGGATGTGAAGTTCATGAGCCATTTTTGGAAAACATTATGGAGCAGATTGGGAACAAATTTGTCATTTGGATCACCATACCATCCTCATACCGACGGTCAAACCAAGGTGGTTAACAGAGTGTTAGGTAACCTATTGAGATGCTTGACAAAGGAATATGGGTAGACCTGGGATATGGTGATTTCCCAAGCTGAATATGCATATAATGATAGTGTGAACAGGACTACAGGAAAAAGTCCATTTGAAGTTGTGTATGGGATGCATCCAAGAGGAATTTGTGAGCTCAGAGACCTTGGAACAATGGAGAATAGGAGTGGACATGCAGAAGATTTCAGTCAGACCATGAAGGAGATTCATGAGTAGGTTAAGAAGACAATTACAGCAGCAACACAAAAGTTGAAAGATAAAGTTGATGAGACAAGAAGAGGTGTGCAGTTTCAAGTGGGTGATTATGTGATGGTTCACCTCAAAAAATCCAGATTGTAGAAGAGGATTTCCACCAAGTTGCAAATGAAGAGAGTAGGACCATGCAAGGTGTTGGCCAAGTATGGCAAGAATGCTTACAAGGTGGAGTTACCATCAGATTTGGGCATATCTCTGGTGTTCAACGTTGTTGATTTGATCAAATATAAGGGCACAGTCAGTGATGAGGTTCAGAACAGTCATGAGGTCTTCAAGGACATTAGTAATGTACCCCTACCCAATCAAGAGCAGCTTGAGGCAGAGCAGATCTTAGAGTCCAGGGTGAAAAAGTCTACAAGGCACAAAATCTACATGGAACACCTTGTCAAGTGGAAAGGAAAACCTGAATCTGAGGCTACCTGGGTTGAAGAAGCAGATTTCAAGAAGCAAGGAATTTATTTATCACTGATATCTCCTCAAGTTCATTGAAATCAGGTCAAGAGGGGGAGAATGGTGCAGAGCACCTCGCTAAGTCCTTAGTGGAAACCTTATTTTAGAAGATTTTGCCTTTAATTTCTTTGATAATGGTAAGGTCCCCAAACACCACTTTTAATGTGTAGTGAGGACCTTTTGGAGCTTAGGTCCTTTAATTTCAAATGCTTTTTGAAATACTTGTGTGTGGTTGATTCCTGTTGTTTTAGAAGTTTGCAAAACACATTGTGTTTCTAACACATATTGTTTTGGAAATTTTGAGCTCAGTAAATAAAACCTAACTACTTCTTGGCGTTGTAAGAGGTTTCTCTCGAACTTTTGAAGAGGTTGGGAGTTTTGGTTGTGAGCAGTTTTTTGGAAATAATAAAGAAAAACAGAGATTTCATGTGCTAAAAATCTATTTTCTGGTTTTGACTGCGTAACAGCAATCTCAATGATTTAGCAGGGCATTTAATTTGTTTGTTGAGATGTAAAGACTCCTTTTTAATCATTATTAGTGGCATTTTAAACAGCTTTTCCAACGTTTCTTTTTGTTCTTGTATATATTGTGTTTTACTTTTCTCATTTTTGACTTGTAAATTTGCTTTATAATGGTGGTTTAGTCTGTTTCTGCCCGCGCCAAGAAGCATGGCCGTGTGGGAAACAAGGCTAAACCCCTTGCCTGTACATAGGTTAGTTATAGGAGAGAATGGAAGCTCTGTTTCCTTGATGAAAAGCTGTCCCTAGGTGAGCTAGAAAGCCCGGCTTGGAAAAGACAGCAGAAACTTATCTTTGCGTGGCAGGGGTGTTCTTTATGTTACAAGTCAATGTGGTTGGCGAGTGCAAGGAGCCTTGGAGCAGGCGTAGGAGTGTAGTCAGAACTTTTACCAGTGTATTTAAGACTGGAAAAAAACAATACATACCAGGAATGGCCTAAACCCTCATTTATGGAATAATGTTGAGTTGTGCTTGTGTGCAGCAAAGAAGGGTCCCAAACCCTAAGAATCCGATGGAATTTGGAAAAAGATTCTAAGTGTCAGAAGGAAGTTGGGTTCAATTTCAAAAGGGAGAGGAAATATAAACAATTTTCTTGTGTGTGGAGGGCTAAAAAGGCTCAAGGCTTGTAGCCCTGCCCAAACCCTATAACAGTGACTTTATGCTGGCGATGGAAAGTTTGAGTATGGAGGTTAGGTAAGGACCTTTCCTTGATGGTTTGAAGCCATAAGAGTCTAAACACACCCTGCCAAACAAGTTTTGAAAGTAGATGGAGTGGAACTGGTCTTTAAGTTGATTAAGGGCTAGTTAGTGCAGTGAGGAAAAAGAAGCACCAAGAAATGCTTGGTTAAGGCTTTATGAACGTTTTGGAACATTAATAGCAGGGTTGGCAGCAGAGACCAGGGGTGCCTAATTGTTTTGGGAACCTATAGGTTTGGTGGAGGAAGCAACACCAGGGGTTAGCTAAAGTGAGACCCGGAGCATTGAGTCAGTGAATGATTCAATCCAACCCTCGTTCTATCAAAAAGGTTTACCAACATCCCCTCTTGAAATTCATTTTGAAAATCAAGACCCAAATTAGCAATCACATCATTACACCTTCATTTCAAACTTTTCATCCATCACACTCTATTGTGAATGTTTATGAAAACTACAGGGTCTCAACATAGAGAGAGAATGACAACCAACACAAGTAGCTCTAGTCGACCTACCACACCAATGTGGAAGCCACAATTGACATGCCATGTGGTTTTAATCCTAATGATGTTCCTCCAACTTATTCCAACCCTCAAAAACATAATGTCAATCCTTCACAACAAAAAATGTCAGTCTTCCTCAACAATAATGCTAATCCATCGCAACATAACATCAATCTTCCAGCAAGCAATGTTCATCTTCAACATCAACACATGCTTTCTTAAAAACAAAACCAACCCCCTTAGCAACAAGATGTACTCATAGAAGATGATAGTGATGAGTAAATTACTAAAGATCTCTTAGAATTCACCCAAGATCCTAAGCTACAAAAGGTAATGGAAAAAATAATCAGCTCTGATCCTAACACATTTCCTTAGACTTGCACAACATGGTGCCAAACTACCTGTGGAATTTAATGTCGAAGAACTCAAAGATCCAACTCTCATTCATATGGATGAAGATACGGTGATTAGACAAGTCCGTAAACCAGTCGTAGACCTAAAGAAACCTCCTCTCTTTTTTAAATCAAAAGCACCAACCAATGAGTCATCTTACACAAAACATGTTGACAACCCTCTATATAGACAACCATCTCAAGTGAAACAAGTAATCTCTACCCAAAATCTTGGAAGCTCAAAACATCACCCAAAAATCAAAGAATCCATTCTCCACACCACTTGTAACTTGCAATATTTTAGCAAATACATGGAGACCAAACGTATCGAGAAACTTATATGAAACATCCTTGTTACAAAATGTAGCACAATAAGGACTAAATGGTAATGTGCAAAACATGGGTAGCATTCCACCTAGACCTACACATCACACACCAAACCAACAACCCACCATTCACTCACAACTACACACCAACATTCCCTTGCAACAATAACACACAACATCACCCATCTACACCGTTTATAATCCAAACAACCCACCGATACAACAAAAAAATCCACCTCTTTACACACAACAACCACTTGTCTATATACACACAACACAAACCAACATACCTCAAGATCATCTCATGTATCAAACGGACACAAGATCAAACACAAACACAATACACATAGCAACAACCCCCATATTATGAGCCTTCATACAATGCATAATACCAACAAGGGTTAGAATTCCAAAATTCGAATCCTAATGTCATACATAATCATATATGGATTTTCATTCATTCAAAATCCCAATCCACAAAAACAAACTTTCGTTCCACAACTATTAGGTTCCCAAATCTGCACCCTGTTTGCTAAGCCTTGAGTGAACGTAGCATATTTGGACTAACATGGGACTGCTTTCAGGTTGTGGGTAACCTGTTTGAAAGCAGACCTCCAGTGATAAGGGTTGGATTCCCCTTTTGATGCCACCTAACTACTTAATTTGTCAGATAAGGGTAAGCATTTGCATAAAATAAACCTAATGTTGAAAAGAACCTAAGGTTATGCACCAAAACAACCTAGACCTGTTAATAGCCTTACACATTCAAATTAATATCTCAAAGCTTGACTCACACAACTCACTTTCCAATGAAGTTCACATCAATAATTTATAAGGAGGTTTGTAACAGTGCTTTCAAAAGGAAAATAGATTTCATAGTCAATAACACCACTAAACAAAACAACTTATAACTTGTAAACATACATTTTTTGTTAAATGGATGCAGAACATGAGACAAGTTTGCAAGGAAAGATGAATTTTCACAAAAACAAACTGATCAACCATTAATGTTATACCATGAAACATGAAGAGAGAAGATAAAAATACTCCAATTTATTAATTCAAAGTGCTTACTGTATAATAGGTCTGTCTAAGTTACAATACAACTCCATGAAAATAACTTCAAGAAAATAAAGCTATCCTTCTACTGGAAAAAGAAAGAACTCCCTCAAATGTTCAAAATTAACATACCTAATACAAAACCCACCAAAACCCCTCACACAAGTGCTTCTAGAAGATTCTGGTGGGATACAATAGAAAATGCCAAAAAGAGCCTTCTAGAACTCTCCAAAATGTCCTCCACATGAAGAAAAGTTAGGCCAAGTCAATAGTCACCCCAAAAATGTGACAAAAAATGCCTCCAAATAGCCTTCTTTCCACCAAAATCAATCAAAATAGCATCCCACACATTCCTCATTTCTGCAAGTCATCAATGGTCCTCATACAAGACTTGACCACATTCTCCATCATGCAATATGTGTGTTTTTGAAAACACACGACTTTTAAAAAACATTAAATATAATGACCTTGTTTAAGTGATTCATAAAACATCACTTAACAAGTCACTTTACAATTCAAGCACAAGATAAGGGGCCTCACCATTAATATGTATTACATTTGCATTTAAAAGCAAATTGAAAGTGATTTTCAAATCACTTACATGATATCTTCAAAAGTTAGAAACAAATGCAACATATAATATCTTATCTAAAAGCCTTCAAAATTTTCTAAGGCACTTGACTATATCAACCTACCTTATTCTACATTTTTGACAATACACACATGGGAAATATCCACTGGTTTGCAAAGACATCATAGAGATCCAAAACAACCAACCTCCAAATTCCTTGGAAAACATATTCCAAGTCACATGAAGTTGGGAAAAAATCAAAGGCATATTACATAGGTTGTATTGGCATACCTCATATTGCATTGTTGAGGACTTAGCACAAAGTTGAAACAAGGGGAAAAAGAACCCAAGGCATAGAATGCCTAAGTTAATGAACATAAGTTTTCAGCCCCCATATGTATTCACACATGTTTTTAATTTTAAAAACATGGGAATAAAATCCCATCGCACCAAAACAAGGTGAAACCCTAATCATTAAACATCAAAACAATGAAGCAGCCCATCATTTTGTCATTTGGAAAATTTAGAGCAAGGCCCTGCCAACATGGGGTTTGAGAAAACATAGAAAAAATGTGGAGAATCACATTGGATTTTGGTGATTTACTTAGGAAAGCACCATGGAAACATAGGTAAAAGCATTTGTTTGATATAAATTTGCATCTTATTCCTTCTTTGGAGCTCCTTCATTCACTTTAGGCCGCAACCTGTAGCATTCTCCTGACCATTGTGTCGCTTTTCCTGTTGGTTATTGTAATTGTCTTCTTGACAACCACCATGAGAAGCTTGTATGAAGCTTTTGATAAAAGAAAAGCTTGCAAATTGCAGAGATTGCATGAGCAAACGCTCCAAGTGAGTTCAGTCAACCACTCCATGTTGTTTTTGAGCAACAAAAAGCCATTCGAGCTGTTCATTTTGAAAAGATAACACAAATGTTCATTTTATTCTTTGTATTTGATAATAGGGATACCCTATTGTTGTTTCTATTGTTTTTCCTGAAGAAAATAAGTCTCTGGCCGTGACCATGAACATAAAATATTGTTTTCTTTTTTGCTTGGCCCAGCTTCATCTAAAAAACCCTATCATGTCATTCAATTTTTCCTTTGCATATGAAGGTATTCTAACAACCCAGATGGGTTTTTTATATGTAGAAAAGAGAGGAAAAATGAAACAGCCTGAGCTCAACCTCCATTTTTTGAACATGGGTTTTCTCTGTATCTTTGTATTTCCTTTCTACTTTGCAATACATTTGCAAAAACCTCTAAATGGGTTTCTTGTAGCACATATTTTGTATTTGCAAGTGTTTTCAATAGAACCCAAGTGGGTTTCTTGATTTCCTGAAGAAACTCAAATTTCTTTGATAGAAATGCAGATGGCTATGTAAATGTACTCCTTTTTCTATAGAATAGCAATGTTGCTTCATTTTTTCTTGAAACCCTAGGTGGGTTTTCCACATTTTGCAAAGAAAAAAAAAAGTTTGCTTGGCCACGACCTGTCATAATCGTAGTGACAATGTGCTATTTCAGTGAGCATCTAAATTGGTTTTGCAATGCACTTCTTTTCTGAAGAATATCTTTAAAACACATAAACCCCTAAGTGGGTTTATCACTGTGAATAACTTCTACATTCCTTTTTTTAAGAGTACCATACTCTTCCTTTGTTGGTGATACCTCTTCATGTTCAAAAAACTCATGGTAACCCCCATTTGATGCCTCAAATAGTTTGACAAAACACCGCAATATGATACTTTGGCACCCTGATAAGTATAGTGGATTACCTTTCGAAATTTATTTTCTCATAAGTTTTTAAAGAAGGGAATTTTTCCATAATTTTCAAGGTTCAACATAGACCTGTCATAAAAATCCCATCCTTGCCTTATGGTTGGAAACTATCACTTCCCTCCTTTGTCATGCCATTTCAAATATCACTGTTGGTATCACAAGGCAGATTTTGATACTACCCTTTTACTAATCATGACTAGCATTGAAATTTCTTTCTTTGCATAGGTTTGTAACTTGGTAATAGGCTGCTTTCTCATGCAATAGCTCTCCATATTGGTGAATGAAATGCTAAGGTTTGACCATACTGACTTTCCTTTACTTGTGCTATGACCTTGTTGTGAATGGACTATATTTCATGTCCTCTGATGATCATGCTTATTTCTGAACTTTTAGGTAGAGACACAACTACAATAGCATCCTTTTGATGGTAGTGCCATAAATACCTTCTTTATGTAGTCATAAATGCTGCTATTGATTCAAAGTCTTCATAATGCAACACAAAGTAAGACTGTAAGAGTTATTTCCATTTGTGTAATGACTACACCTTGCATTACATGGCTTAGTCATAGTTTATCATTCACTGTTGATTTGTCTTTTCAAGTTCCTAGATAACATGAAGATAAACATGTAATGTTTAATGGCACTGCTCTTACTCATGACTATGCTCTGTTCAATTTGAAGCACCATGATTTATGATAGCTTCAATATGTGAATTTTATGAACTCCTCTATTTCAATCAAGACCACTGCCATCTTTAATATCAATGCTCTTCTTTGAATCCTTTGTCTATGCTTAGAGGAATCATTTCTAGAGGAAACCATTTGGCAACTTGCTCAATCATTAACATAAGTTAATGGCTCAGTATAGAGAATAGAAAACCCATGTTCCTTGTGTTATGGCATAGCAATTGTATCTTGATCACATCATATGAGGGTTCCATTGCTGTCATGACTCCTTGTAATGGCATGTTCATAATAGGCATATATCTGTGTTAACTAGAGTTGATGTTTCTTGAATGTCTTTGCCTTTT
>VDFB02051628.1:0-27093 GCA_007258455.2 Sequoia sempervirens | reverse complement strand
CTTGATTATTATTAGAACCTTCACACTTCCCAGACCTTCATTTTCAGACTCAAACAACTTACCAAACTTTGTGTTAATATTTCAACCACTCTAGCCCTTCCAATACCTCATACCTAGTACCTGGTACACTTGAATCACAAACTACTCCATAACACTTCCTCTTAACTTTAACTTTAGGTGATCCCCTTTCGACTAACCAACACCTGCCATAAGCGTTAATTTTCACATGCATCCCCAAGTCTTAGAGTCTTAGGGAATTTTGTGAGACCACACAACAAAATGCAACGAATAAAACTAAATTTAAAATAAATCTAGGATCAAATCACTTGCTATAAATTATAACTTATACATATTTTCCAACAATAACTCAAAAAATAAAATTCAATAATGGAGCTTTCATCGAGAAGAGCTATGGGTGGTACTATGGGTAAGGTTTTTTTAAAATTTTCAAAGGAGGTAAGTCTTGTTCTTGAGGCTAGCGTTAATGGTAGAGGTTTGGCTAATGTTAAGGGGGTGTTAGATAGTTGTATGATGAATGGGACTACTTGTGGGTCCTTTTCGTCAAATATTCGAAAGTTCCTCCTATTTTTGGTAATAGTTCTTGATGGTACTTCCATTGCTAAAGTGGGTTCTCTCTCTGTGGCTCCCAAGGCTCTTGTTTTTGATGATTCTGGAGTTGTTCAGAAAGTTGTTGACATTTCTTTGGAGGGGAGGAGTTGTTCAAAGTTGTTTGGGTCAAAGATTAAGGAAAATAGCTCTTTTCCTCTAGTGGATTTCTTCATTGACCCTTCATTTGGTGAGTATTTTTTCTTGATACCAGAATGCATTATTGAGAAGGGTATCTTGTCAATGGAGAAAATGCTAGTGGGAAAGTTTCTCAAGCCTTGTCCTCATATTGACCTGGTCCATAACCTTTCCAAGAATCATTGGCATTTGAAGGGGTAGGTTGAGGTGGCTTCCCTTGTGAAGAGCTTCTTCTCTTTTTCATTCTCTTGTGAGGAAGACATTTTAAATTTCTTGGTGGGGGGGCCATGGCTTATTGGAAAGTCTACTTTGGTACAAAAGAAATGGGAGGCATGCTTTAATCCAAAATTCTACTCTTTTTATTTGATGCCCATGTGGGTGTGTTTGTCCAAGCTCCCTCTTGAATTTTGGGATGAGAAAGTCTTTAAAGGTATTTCTAGTACTTTTGGGTGTGTCGGTTGGTTTATGATCGACTCTATCTGATTATGGATCAATCTACTAATTTTTTGGCTATTATCAAGATTAATTCAAAGTTGGGAGTCTAGGAATAGGCGGTTGAGTTTGAGTCAATCCTTTTTTCCTATTTTCACTATAAGAAGGTTGGTCATTGGGTGAAAAAATGTTTGTTGAAGCCCATGAAGCCTCCCCAAAAGGTTTTAGCCCCTAAGCCAGAGGTCGTTCCACTTACAAAAGTTTGGAAGGAGATTGGAAAATTTTCTGATTCTAGGGCTTTGTTGAGTGTGGTCAAGCCTTCAACTATTGTTTTGTTAGAAGCTTGGTCAACCCCTAGTGATAAGTGTGAGGATTTTGCTGGTTTTTTTATGTTGTCTTCCTTGCTTATGGGGTTATACATTGTGTGGCAATTGATTTTCTTTCTATGGAGGTTGAGTTGAAGGGCTCTTTTGTAGTGGAAGTGGAGGCTATCATGGGTATAGTTGAGAATCTGGTTGAAAAAGATTTAGCTCTTGTGGTGTCTGAACCTGAGATGGTTGTGGTTAGCCCTATTGTGGAAAATAATGGTTTCCCTATGGAGGCAGAGCCCAATGCCTCTATTGTGGTGGAAGAGGAGCCTGTGTTGGGTATGAATGAATATGTGGTTGATAAATATTTGGCTCTTGTGGTGGCCGAACCTAAGAAGGTGACTCCTATGAAGATGGTTGTGAATTTTATGTATTCTCCCTTTAAGGAGGTAACTAATTTGATTGGTATTCTTATGGAGGACTCAGCTATGGTTTTGTGGGTGGTTGCCTTTAGGGATTTGGAGGTGGATGAAGGTGTAGTATCTTTAGTGTTGGAGAAAGAGATGATGCTCACCTCTTCTATCGAAGTTGGTTCTATGGTGGTGGAATCTATGGATCCCCTTCACTCAACTTCTAAAACTCAAAATAGGAAGAAACCTTCTTCTCCTTTGATGGGTATGGCTATGAAAAATCGTTTGAAGATGGACTAGGGTTTTGAGTTGAAAGGTAGAGGGAGGCCCTCATTATAGAAACTCTAGGAGAAGGAGAGAAAAATTCGTATAGATGATGGTTTGCAATTAACTCTAGTTGAGATGGGCCTTAAGGGCTCCTCACAGACTTCTTTATAAAGATCATTTCCTAGAACATATGAGGATTAAATAATCCTCACAAATAGGATCTTCTTACAAATCTTGTAAGAGATCATTTTCCTGATATCATTTTGATTTAGGAGACTCGATGGGGGTGGAGAAAGTGGAAAAACTTAAGAATAGGTTGTTTAAGGATTGAGGTTTTCAAGCATTTGATTCTAATGGGGCCTCAGGTGCTATGGCTACTTTTTGGAATCCTAAGGTGGTTTCTGGTTCTACTATGTTTGGTTTTGATAATCATGTTTCTACCTCTTTTTTTGAGTCCCAAAGATAAGTTCTTATGGGTGATTTCTAATATATATGTTCCTAACTCAAAATGTGCTTGGAAGTGATTTTGGGATGGGTTACACATTTTTAGAGCTCAATTCTCCTTTTAGAACTCGCTAGTTTTGGGGGACTTCATTACCCTTCTCAATGATTCAAATAAGTTTGGGGGTTCCTAGGTTGTAGAGGATAGATATTATGATTTCATCAATGATAATGCTTTTTTGGATTTGGATTTGTGTAGGGAATCCTATACTTGGTCCAACAGACATGTGGGGGAAGCTCTCATTCAGGTCAAGATGGATTGGGCTCTTATTTTTCCTATTGGTTGGATTCCTTTATTTGTTCCCTTTTTGTCCTTACTAGAATTGGCTCAGACCATTTTCCTATTTCCTAGCATGCTAAATTTTAGGGTCAAAAGAAGTTGTTCCCATTTAGATTTGAAAAGATGTGGACCAGCCACCCAAAATTATGTTTTAGAATTGCTGACTAGTGGAATATTAGTGTTGATAGAGAGATATGATCTACAAAGTTGCTAAGAAGCTTGCTTCTATTAATCAAAATTTAATCCAATGGAATAAATCCTCTTTTGGTAATATTTTTAAGGATAAATCTAAAATTAAGGCTGAGTTATATATCTTGCAACAGAGAATTCAATCCGGTGTTAATGATCAATCTACTCTCTAAGATGAAAGTATCCTTTTAGCCAGCCTACACAATGTTGTGGCTAAGGAGGAGGAGTTCTTGAAGAATAGGTCTAGAGCTATATATCTTTGGAGTGGGGATAAAAACACCTACTTTTTCATCTCACAAATTTGAAGCATAGATCCTCTAATAATATTTCCATGATTGTTGTTGATAACCATTCTTTGGAGGGGGGTGATGAAATTAGATTTGTTCCCCGCTTCTTCTTTGAGGACTTAATTTTTATGGATCACCCTCTTGATCCTATTCTCCAGTAGAGTTTTCTTAATGATATTCCTAACTTGGTGAGGGAGGAGGAGAATAGGGGTTTGTCAAGTATTCCTTCTAATTAGAAAGTTAGGAAGGTTGTGTTCTCCTTTGAAGGAAATAAGTCCCCTGGGCCAGATGGATTTCCTATGCTCTTCTTCTAGACCTACTAGGATATTATTGCTAAGGATGTTATCAATTCCACTAAATAATTTTTTGGTAGTAGGAAACTTCTCAAGGACTTGAACTCTACTTTTATTGTGCCTATTCATAAAAATCCTAGGATATTCCTCGTATTATTTCTCCTCAATAGAATGGGTTTGTTCCTAGGAGTCAAATTTTAGATTTGGTGCTTACAGTGCATGAGAACATCTATTCTCTCAAGGTTAACAAGAAGCTTGGTCTCATTTTGAAGCTAGATTTGGTGAAAGCCTATGATTGGATTAATTGGAATATTTTATGTAATACCATGAAGGAACTTGGTTACTTGGATCGAGTTCTACAACTAGTTGATCAATTAATCTCTTCTCCTTCCTTTTCGGTCTTGGTGAATGGGTCACCTTCTGTGTTCTTTAGAAGCTCTTATGGATTGGGATAAGGAGATCCTATTTCTCCCTTCCTTTTTTTCATTAGAGTGGATTCTTTGGGAATATTTCTTCTTTAGGTGGTTTCTAATGGTGCTTTCAGAGGTCTTTATCCTTGTTCTCTTCAACATTGTTGCTTGCATCAACAATTTTTGGATGATACTATTATTCTTGTTGAAGCTTTGGTTTCTAATTCCATCTCTCTTATTCTTCAGTAGTATGAGGTGGGTTCTAGTCAAAAGGCGAGTCTTTCTAAGAGCATTATCTTCTTTCTTAATACTCTAGAGCATCACCAGCTAAGGATTGCTAGAATTCTAGAATGTGGCATTAGGGATCTCCCTTCTACCTATTTAGGGCTCCCTCTTTATTCTAATGTGGTTTTTAATTCCTTTTGGAGTGGTATTATTGAAAATTTTAATTTGAAACTTGTATACCTTGCAAAATATTTTGATCTATGCTTTAAACCTTTTCTAGATTCCTAGGAGGTTCTAGGAGAAGATTGAGAGCATCCAAAACATATTTCTTTGGTATAGAGTTGAGGATAACAAGTGGTTGCACTTTGTTTCTTGGGAGGAAATTTGCAGGTCCAAGTTCAAGGGGGGTTAGGCCTTCGTAAATTAAAATAATTCAATGTTGCCCTTATTGTTAAATAGTTGTGGACTCTACTTTTGGTGGTAAGGAATGTACTTCTATCTTTAATTCAAAGTATTTGAGGGGTATGGATAAGTTTAAAGACCTTTTGAGGGAGGATTTTTTTCCTCCTTCAAGTTCATCCCTTTGGAATTTCATGTTGAAATCCCATCCTATTGTTGCTACTGGTTTGCGCTAGGTTTTTTGGAATGGTAGGAGGATTTTGTTTTGGGATGATTGGTGGATTGGGAATCCCTTGAAGGATGAACCTTAGGCAGCCCCTTTCAAAGATATTTGTATAAGGGAATGGGGCCTGCTTGTTTCTGATTATATCTTTGAATGTAAATGGATTAGACTTGATTTGGTTAACATGGACCTTGAACCTCTATATCAATTCTTATCCATGATTCACATCCCAACCTCTTCCCTAGTTGACTATGTGGAACTATGGAGGTTTAATACTAATGGCTAGTTTTAGATTTCTTCGGCCTTTTCTTTTCAAAACCAAACTTTCCTTCTTCCTTTTGGGAACATTTTTGGAACCCAATGCTTTTTCCTAAAATCAATATCTTTTCTTGGCTCCTTTGTCAAGATAAAATCTTGACCCTCAAAAATCTCTTGAGAAGGGGTATTGTGTTTCCCAATAGATGTTTTTTGTACAAATAGACTACTGAGGATGTTTTCCATCTTCTGGTTGGTTGAAGTTTCACTTGGGATATTTGGGTGCATATTTTTCAGAGGTGGAACTTATCGTGGGTTTTCCCTGCTGCTATCTCAGATCTTTGGTTTTATTGGGTGGCACCTTATCAAACTTGACTCTCTCTATGTTATGATCTCTTATTTTTCCACATGTGGTTTGAGGATTTTGGATGGAACAAAATAACCATGTGTTTCATCAATTGGAGCTTCGTCCCTCAAGGCTTGCTTTCAAAATCTGTGAGGTTATAAAGGAAAATTTTCTTTTTGAATGTTTAGTGCTTCTTTCTTTGGGCCCCAAAGTAGTGGTTTCTAAGTATGATTTGATGGTGGGGAATTAATGGAGTCTCTCTTGTGATCTTTCTATCCTAGTGAACAAGATTAAGGCTTCTAGGGAGGGAGTTTGGTGGAAAGCATCCCTCAGGAATGGTTCCAAGTTAACTTTGATGGTGCTACTAAGGGGAATCTATGTCTTGCTAGTTGTGGGGGAGTGTTACGTGATGAGAATGGTAGGTTTGTATCTATGGTGGCACTCCCTTTGGGAACCCATAAAAACCACTATGTAGAGGTGGCAACAACCTAACATGGCCTTTCACTTGCTAAAGAAGCTTCAATGACTAGGCTTTGGTTAGAAGGGGAATCCCTCAATATCATAAATTGTCTCCTTAAGATAAGTCCACCATATTGGTCCATTACTCATTTGATTGAAGATTTCATTTTAATTATTGATTCTTTTGTTCATAGTAAAATTACTCATGTTTTTTAGGAGGCTAACTCTCTTGCTGATGGGTTCACAAAATTGGGTGTAATGGCTCATAAATATTGGTATTCTTATGATGCCATTCCATTTAATATTCATTGTATTTCTAATAATGACCAAATTTCATGTCATGGATGAAGATACATAGGGAGATAAGTTATTTATTTCCTATTCCTATGGTTTTTGAACTTTGAGTTCAAATCTTGCTCATTTAATCATTGCATACCTTTTGATTATGAGATCATGGTTTGGGATTTTATGGTTGGATGTATTGGGGGTGTCAGGATTACACAAATTATGGGTGTTATTTGGGTTTTCTTTTGGATTGTTCGTTTAATCCCTTCTATGTATAGGAACAAGATGAAGGCTGTGAGTAAGATGTTTCAGGTGGTTATGGGAGGGAATCGCTACAAAGTTGACCCACTTTCTTGTGGAGAATTCAGTGAGAATGGGACCATTTGGGAATACTTGGAGAAGAGGGGTGTTTTCCCCCATATGCTCAGTCTTCATGGTTCTGATTTGGAGGTTATAGAGGCCTTTGTGAATGGTTGGAATAACATATTTCTTCGCTACCAAGGTGTGGAGGTCAACATCACCAAGGTGTTCATTGCTGACATTACTGGTCTATCTACTATGGGAAAGAAGTTTTTTAGGGACCACGTTGCATCTAAGACTTCCTTAGCTAACTTATTCAAAGGAAAGGAATAGAAGAGGCTGAGGTACATTGGTACTGGAGGATATGATCAAAAATCAATCAAACCTCTTTGGAGATATGTTTCCCTCGCAATTATGAAATTCTTCAGATTAGAGGGACAATACTCTATGATTTATGCCTATGATTTTATGTTGCTTAATCATTTCCATCACAACATTCTAGTTTTTTTCCCCTATTACTTTCTTGTTTCTATGGAAACCAATATTGATGCTCATAGAAAGAACCCCAGCAAGGAAATTCTTCATGAAGGCCTTATGAAACTTATAATTGACCACATTAAACTAAAGGTGTTACCTAAGATTCCTAAGCTCTCTTCTGCTAGTAAAAAGGAGGACATTAAGTATGGTTATGACACTATTAGGTTGATGGAGGAGTGGGATAGTGACTATGAGGAGGAAAGTTTTGATGATGAGGAGTTGTTGGAGTTTGAGGGGAACTCAGAGGATGATTAGGATTCAGTTGAAGGGCTATGAGACTAATATTTAAATGAAGGAGGTTGTTGGTCCTTCTGTTAAAAAGACTTTGAAGTGGAAGAAAGGTGTCCCTAAGAAGGAAAAGTGTGATCTTAAGTTAGGGAAATCTAGAATGAAAGGATTGGAGGAGACCCCTCTTCCTTGTGTCAAGGGGTTTCAGGGGAATGTTTAGGAGGGAAATGAGTAGGATATGACAGAGGAGACTCCTCTTCCTTGTGTCAAGGGGTTTCAAGGGAATGTTTAGTAGAGTAATGAGAAGGAAATGGTGGATAATGTTATGGAAGGGGAGGGCTTTGTGAATTGTAGGATGGCTCTTCCTATCCATGGTGGTTTGGAGACCCCTATTTGTAAGAGTGATGAGTAGGTTAAGCAGGTTGAAGTCAAGGATCGAAAACTTGAAGTGTTGGTGAAGTCAGCCAATATCTCTAAGAAATATAGGGTGAAATTTGAGGTAATTGATGTTGATTACTCTCCTATGGAGGAGGATTTGGAGGGGAATGGTGTGGATCAGAAGGAACTCCATGAGAATGTTGATGTTGCTACTGTAGTACTAATCATTTGGGATGAGATCAATATGGATCTTTTTTGTAGAATGATGGAGGATGGCACTAGAAACCTTCTCTCTCTTGTGAAATGGCTCATTTTAGATGTTAAGAACCTTAATACCAGGAAAAAAGATTTGTAGGATACACTGTGTGGCTTTGGTGAATTGCAATCAAAGGGAATAGTTGATGAGAGATAGGATCAAAACCATGAATGCGATCCTTGATAAGTTAGCTATGGATGTTGGTAAACTTGGAAAAAATTATGAGAGGTTTAATTCCTCAGAAAATATGATTCATAGGATGAATGAGGAGTTTGTTGTGGCTTTGGGGGATAGAATGAACAAGATTAGTAGTGAGTTACAAGTTGTGGTTCGAATAAGCAATTATTCCCTAAAGTTTGGTGCATAGGGCTTGTCTTTATTGAACGAGAAATCTATCAATTGGACTAGTAAGAGCTTAAACCAAGGTAATAATGAGGAGGCTATTGTTGAGATTAACTATATCAATGTGGCTGAGAAGGACGTGGATATTGGTCTATGCATGGAGAAGAATGTGCAAGTTGGTCCATTCCTACATGCAAGGATCAAGACTAAGAAAAGGGCGGCTATTTCATTCTAGGATCTTGAGGATGTGATAGAGATGCATGGCAAGGTCATCTCTACTAATTTTGAATTGACTAAGCCTCTTGATAACTTGTATTTTCTAGTGTTTCAACCTTCTGAGCTAATGTTTTGTTGTTGGTTTGTTGATGGTTTATCTAGTGTTATCTTTTGTCAACATTTTTGACTTTTTTGGGATGTTGGTGCTTATGTTTATTTCTCTTTAGCAACTTCCTTTCATTTTTTAGGGTTTCAAGGTCCCTTCAAAACTTTCTTTTCCTTATAAAAGAAAATAACTCCTTACCTTTACCTAAATTATGGCATAAAGATTATAAATTTCTGTAGAAATTATCAGTGTGTGCTTTGATTATTTCCAATCTTTGGAACTTAAAGAAAAACTAGTTCATTGACATTGAACTACATATTCTATATCCTCCAAAGCCAACCTTTGATAGAGCCTTACATTAATCAGCAATCACAGCCACAAGTACATTATCTTGTGTTCTCTAAACATATCTCCCTACTCACTAGCTAGACATATAGCCCTAGAGATACTAATAGCCTAAAGAGTTGAATTTCTTTGATATCTTTGCCTGATATTTTTCTTTTTTTTTCTTTTGATATTTCTTTGTAAGCCCATTTGCTTCAACTTGTAGGCAATGAAGCCTACTATTAGGTTGGGAATTATAGTGGTAGCAAAGGTTACCTTTTGGTTTTTCATTCAATGCAAATCCCTTCATAGTTTCACCAATTCTAGCTAAATTTTACCATTCTTATGCCAAATTCTAGCTAATTGCAATTCGCCATCTATCAGAAAATATGCATAAGTTAAAATTTAGTAGCAAGTAATTCAATCACCAAAATAATTCTAAATTTAGAAACACTAGTTACCACCCTTCCAATTTAATTTTATGGAAATTGCTAGAATAAACTTGGTTAGCACTTTTGATTCAATGGTGCTGCACTAACATTAATGCATTGGAGTTATCATGATTATACTTTTAATTCTAATCATAATACTCTGCATTTGATTCAAACACTTTAACACACACTTATTATTTCCTTTAATTTCTCCACTTGCCGATGTGTGCCACCTCACCAACTTAATTTTCCTTTCTGCAATGCACACATTGACATCTTCATGATTAATACAACTTGATAAAATACACTGAAATGACTGCCATTAAATTTTGAAATCTTCAATTTTCTTGATATTGTGATATTCATACTATAAAAATTCAAAGCAATGGCCACCAATTATGTGAAAATTTTATTTGATTTAACATTTAACTGTGGAGAAAAGTGTCTTGTTGCCACTTCAACTTGCATTTCCAAAAATTTCTACCTAGGAAACCATGTATCATAGATTTCTCATGGATTTCTATAAATTCTCTCTTCTCCTTCAAATTCTTCACTTCTTTTTTAGCTTTCTTCAATTATTTCTAGTTTTTTGCTCTACTTGTACTTTCTTGCTTCTAGGCCATGGATACTCCAATCTTCCTGACTTGCATTCACCGCCATAATAGCTTCCTTGGTTGGATTACGACCCAAAGGTTGAATAAGGTTTTATATCTTAGGACTTCGACTATCAAATCAAACTTGTGCCTAGTCCTCGAAGAAATTTTTGTGGATTCCAAGGCATAATACTATCTAAACTCGGAATTGGCTTCACAATTTGTAGCCTCACTTCTAGACCTTGGCCTTTCTATTGTTAAATTTTGTGAATCTATGGAGATGATAGTGCAAATTTACTTTTTGGGGAATTTGGACCTTGTGCTTTCTATAGATCACTCAGCCATTGGAATTCCATCTTCATGGTGTTTTTTGTATGAATTACAGTAGGATTGTCTTTAAAATTTCTTGAATATATTTCAAGTGTCCTACTATAACAATGAATTATCTTAAATTTTCTACATTTAAAAAATATAAATTCAAATGTGTACTTACCAAAAAATTATCCCATATGTATGAAAATGACCTCATTAAAGATCGATTGCACACACCTTTGCTAGTTTCTCCATACTCCACCTTAATCTTCCAGTCCTAGTTCATGGTTTTCTATTTCACTCTATTCTACTTCATGAATGACTGCACTCATTTCTTCATTTTCTTTCTCTCCAAATCTCTTTTGATTCTTTTCCCAGTCTATCATCTCAATATCACTATTCATTTCATTAGACCAAGCATTTAAAACACAATTTACACTATCATCAAAAAGAGAGAAAGTAAAAACTTGATACTTTTTGTTTTGCATAAAATCAAGAATTTCTTCTCTTTTAGATTGTGCATTCATGGTTAGGGGAAAAAAGCACATGTCTCCCACTCATTTTCTCCACTTTTTCTCTTCATTGTTACCTTCCACATGTGGGAAGATCGATGACTCATCATTTTCACGTTCACGCTTTTGATGCGTTGTTTCTAAGTCTTGATGTCTTTTCCTCTTTTCTTGCAAATTTTTAGGAAGTTCATCATGACAATTATATTTAGTGGATCCATTTCATGTAATAGTTAATTTTCCAATTTTCCAATTTCACTAGGGTTAGGCACTTTCTCAAAATTCAAACTTCTTTCCAGTAATGGTTCCTTTCTTCTAGCTGTTAAAGACACTCCCATTAATGGAATCACATTATAAGTGGCCAAACACACCCTAGTTAAAAAAATTCACAATCAATCTCAAAATGATTAGTTGTATCATGAATTCTACACTCAATAACCCCACCAAAGGTGAACAAACTCAAAGGATAAAGCCTGTGGTTAAGAATTTTCTGGAGTTTATCCGCATCCATTTTACTTTCCATTACTAGCTTGCCTAGACTTTCACCTTACAAGTAACTTTCCAACCCTAAAACAAGAGAAGCAATACTGATTCTAGATAAAATCCAGAGGATACTAGAGAAATCCCTCCTTCTAGCACTTGTTCATGTTAATGATGATGTTAGTCACACACCAATAGTGTAGTTAAATCATCACAAACACACTGTGAGAACCTATCTTTACTTGAAAGATTGGTCGAGACAACCTAAATCTTTAGCTAGCTTAGCTTAACCCCAAGGCTCATTTATGTCAGGTCTTGACCATATTAGGTTTGCATCAAGGTTTTTTGTGATTATGTTGTTAATCATAAGGGGTAAATGCTTTTTTGGTCTTAGTTTTTCAAAGGAATCATAAAGATAAGAAAAAGATGATCTCATTCCAGTCATTTAACAACTCCATGAAATTGAAAAATTTGCAATAACATTTCATGAACTTCAAATAGCTTGCATTAATCCAAGTATATTTAGCTTTAAGCATCCAATAATATCATGGAATCAAAAGATTTGCAATAAAACTCCATGCATTCATCTCTTTTTTGAAATATTTTTTAAAATTTAAACATCTATTCTAAAATAAGCATAAAAAATTATTGAAAAAGTTCAAATTTCTCCCAGGTATTATCCACACATGCCTCAAGAAATAACCTAACCAAAGAAAACCATTCCATACATCACAATATTGATTCACATCTAGGCATAGGATGATGTGAAATTTTAAAGAGGGGAGATTATTTTCCACCGGATAGTGTTAGTATGCACCTTTAAATAGCACAACACACAGTCTTGTCCAATAGGAACAAACAATCAGCTATGTAAGATTTCATATGAAGCAATAACTTTAAAATTATCTTTGATATTTATTAAATTCTAATGAAACATACAAGTTTTTAATCTAGAATGGAATATGAAATAGGGAAAAGAACAAAACTTGGTTCTCTGACATCCACAAATTCTGAACTTAACTTAAAATGAAACATCTCCCAACCTTTTATAGAAACAAGACACTTAATAAATTCATCCAAAATATGAGAGAGAGTCCAAGTGATGAATCAAAACAAGGCACGTGGAATATGACAACTTGCAGGAGGGTATGTGCAGGATCATGATGGGCCAAAAAGTGGCAATATGATGGCTATTTGTAGGGTATGTGGCTGACAACTTTTTTTATACCCAAAATTAATGAAATGAAAAGGGTTTTTAAAGGAGATTCTCAGCTTTCAACCAATATAAATTATACTTTACTTTGAATTTAATAAATAATTATTATTCAATTTCTATTTGAATTACGACTAAAGTCCCGATTGATAGGCTAATTGAAAAACATTTATAGATTTCAAAATGGCATCACATTTTTGAATATTAAACACAGCCATATTCTATGCTTTGTATATTATAGATTAAAAAAATAAAATTGAATTTCATGAAAGTTTTTGAACGTTTAAGGTGGTTAGATCGCACGAGGTTTTATATTTTAAAAGTTTTAATTAAAAAATCATAATTAACATTTACCTGGAAAAAAGTTAAAAAAATATGCATCAGTTATCCGACATGAGTCCTTCATTTCTATATCTGGGGTACTTATAAAAAATATTATCATTTTATTGTGTAAGTTAGGTGGTCGTATTTATTAACCTACTTATTTTTTCCCTAAAATTTAAGTACTATTGCATTGAAATTTCAAATTTTCACCAAATAGATTTTTTTTTTTAAAAAAACCTAGTAGTTTAGAAACTACATTCAATTTTCTACAAATTCTATTATTACATATTTTTTAAATAATGTAGATAACTTATTCAAATTTTTACGTCAAGTTGCCTAATTATGATTTTTCTGAATTTTTTGCCACTTAAGGGCCTGCTTTTTCCATGATGATCTTGCACATACCCAAGAAATTTTGTTGAATAAGTCAACAAATGTCAACCTTCTTCAACACTTTAATATCTTTCAGGATCTCCATCTTTAAAATGATCAAGATAGTGACTTGGAGCTGAGTAGATTGTCAAACAATATCTAGGAACTTCCCATACATTCAGAATGATCAAGTGGACATTTTTTCCTACGCTCAATTTTGGACTCAGACGAAATACACTCAGAGATGAATTTCCCTAGATTTAGGTACTCCCTTTTGTCGCATGCACAATACTAGGTATCTTGGTATTCTGATATCTCAAGCTCCTCCTTCGCATGGAATCCCATAACATACCACCTGACCTAGCTATGCCACTACTCGTGATCCAAATTTTCCTCATCGTCATACCCAAATGCTACATCACAATTTATTTCTCCTGGAAATGCAAATTCTATATATTAATCCCCCTTTTTTAAAACATTCATAAAACTCTCATGAAAATAAAACTATCATTAATAAATCATCATTTTAAAAAAAATCATAAATATCACGCCTTTAAAAATGTATTCTCGTGTAATTATCCTTTTTGGGATGTTATCAGACCTTTTGAACCCCCTAGAAAACTTAAAAAATTAACTTTTAAACATGCATTGATACCCGGTACCTAACAATTTTAGCCTTTACTAGAATTTAATTCTCGTACCTTGATTATTATTAGAACCTTCACACTTCTCGGACCTTCACTTCTGGACTGAAACAACTTACCAAACCTTGTGTTAATATTTCAACCATTGTGGCCCTCTAATACCTAGTACTTGGTACACTTGAATCACGAACTACTCCAAAATACTTCCTCTTAACTTTAACTTCTAGTGATCCCCTTTTAGCTAACCAACACCTAACATATAAGCATTAATTTTCATTTGGGTCCCCAAGTCTTATAGTTTTGGTGCATGTTGTGAGACCACACAACAAAACCTGGATTCCTCAACCAAGTGACTTGATTGAGGAATGGGCTAGGGGTTTCCTTGTGTGATTAAATGTGGGTTCACCATTAAAATGAAGCTTCAAAGGAGAAATGAAAACACGCGTGCACAAAACCATAGAAAATTTAAAGACATGAAAGCATTACGTCAAATTGATAAATAGGAATGAAACAAAAAAAGTACTTGGAAGAATGATGGAATCCAAACAAGGTCTGTGGTAGTGTATTTAATTTTTATCTTAGGGTAAATTACTTTGATTAGTTTTTTCCTGTACTGGGTGGTTGTTTACTCGATACTTGTTTTTCTTGCCTATATAAGGCGCATTGTACAATATATAAATAATCAGATCTCAATACATTTTCCATTCTCCCAGTGAAAGAGCCTTGAGCTTCTCTCATATTTGTGAAGGTCTTATTTGTAGATGGTTCTCTTGGGTTTCTCACCTGACACCCACCTTTTATTCCTTTTTAAGGCACTTTGTACATTGTGTAAAATATCTCATTTTATTCATTTTTATGGTGAAATAGCTTGTGCACTTCTCTCTATTTGTGAAGGTGTTATTTGCAGATGGTACTCCTTGGTTTGGTGGCCATCCCCAATGGTCTGTGACTCTAAAAAATTACCTTTTGAAGTGCACTAGGACTAATATGCCAAGTTGGGAGATTTAGTCCTACTACAGGAATCTGTGCAGAATCTAGAATCTTCTGGTGAATGAGAAGGATCTACAAAAAAATAGAAAAAAATGGTTGTACTAGGACTCATATGCCTAGAGGGGAAATTTAGTCGCAATATTAGGGTTTGACTAATATTTTTGTAGCCTCTAGAGATCTTTTGTAACTTTCATCTTGTCTAATATTCAAGTCTAAAAAGTCTAAATTTTGGATCTATAGGTGAGTTTCCGAAGATGACAACTTCTTGAAAATTTTGAAAACTTTTACAAATTTTTCTTCAAAGGATCTTCAAGCTCCAATTCACCTAGATCTGTAATCAAACATCAAGAGAGAATTTTTTTTATTTTTTAGGGAATAGAGGTTTTCCTTGGTCAAACCCCATTTTGGTAATTAAACCTTGAAATGAAATGAAATAGCAAGAAGGAATGATGAATGAACAAATGCAATATTGCAATTCACTAAACCCTTGAAATGAAGGTTGCAAACTTGTGTGAAATGGCTAGCATGAATGTGGATCTTGACTCTTGATTGAATACTTAAATATTTTTCTTGAACGCTTGCTTGAATCATGAAACCTACATCACAAATGTTAGCTCAAAAACACACATGATGCATGAAAATTTTTACATGATGCTTGAATATTAAAATGTTTCTCCAAATGCTTGATGATTTTCTTGTGAATGCTCTTGATATTATAAACTTTCCTTAAGAATGCTTGGATAAAATTTTGAGGAGAAATTATGTGAAATAACCTTGTATTTATACTTGTTTATGCCAAATTTCTCAAAATTACAACACTACAAGCCAACATCAAATATAGGATAATAAAATCCCACCAAGAAGTTGATTTCAAATAATTCTAGGTTAAAGTTGGAATTGTACACCATTTTGGGCGTATGAGTCCTAGTGGCTAAAACTTGGGAAACAAACTTCAAGAAATGTTAAGTTAAATCCAACATTTAAAATCAAGTCCTGAGACCTAGGTGGGAGGTCCCATACACCCAAGGTGGTGTAGGAGTCCCAGGTCCCTAGATCTAGAATACATAACCTCAAACATTAGATTATGATTTATCATTTGTTAAGTGTTGGAATTATCCTCAGAAAAATGCATTTAATAAGGCTTGTGGTTCAAAAATAGGACCAATTAAGGCATAAAGAAGCCAGATTTTAACAGGGAGGGTGCAAACAAGTGTGAAAATGTAAAGGGATACATTTTTCTACACTATAGATGTGTTGTAGGTGTGTGTTTTGTAGGACACCCAGTATTGCAACCCAACCTACAACCCCTAACGACATAGTTAGAGGGATCCCTAGACATTATGAAGCAAAATATAGAATAGGTTAGTGTTTGATTGTTGAATCTTTGGGGTATCCTGAGGAAGTCCTTGTTAGAGTACGTAAAAGATGGCCTTTTTTATGCATCTCCCCATCCTGTCTATGTAGCATTTGAATGGATCACCTACTATAACCTTTACATCGCATGACTTTCCTATGAATGTGAATAGAGAACCCTATCCTTTGTACATGCCTGCTCGTATCAATGGGAACATCATGACTAGTGTTCTTGTTGATCTTATGTGTCGTGTTAATGTTATAACAAAGGAGACTATGCTAAAAATTTCTTTCATAAGGATGGGTATGATGAATAAAAGAGCACAATACATACACATAATGGCCCTTCCATCCCTCCAATTGGTTTCATCACCCTTTCAATCCTAATAGGACTCAAGACTATAAATGCTTAAGTTTTGATATTATCCTAGAGTTGAACTTGTTCAGAGTGAAGATAGGCATCATATGACTAGTTTCCATGAACAGAGTCACTTCAGTAGTTCATAAGTGTTTGAAGTTTTCTCATGGGGGCTCCATGCATATTGTACACAACAATGGATATAAGCCTCTGGTGTCACATGGGGGCTACTCGTTAGATCACTTTTCGCCTACTCCTATCAATTTGCTTCCTTCAAGAATGAACCTATTATATCACACCTATGTTAAATATAGGAGTGGGGGAATAACACCAAAAGTGACCTATCGTGTCTTCCCTTAAGCTATTTTGGTTAAAGCTTCTATTATCATATAGCAATAGGATACCTCCTCCTCCTCTCAAAAGGGGAAGGGTAAGTCTACTTGTGCTCATGATCCTTCCTCTTCTTCTACTATTTCATCTGCTTCTTCCTCTCACCCTTTTGTGGTTCAGTCAACTTTTGCTCCCATGCCTTGCATGGCAAGTCTGATGGAGCCTGGCTGGCAAAAATTCAAGCATCAGGTATTTGAGCTTCCCATCTTACCCATAGTGTCGAGGTCCATTGTTTATGGTAATGGTAAGGGCCCTCATGGAGCTTCCCCTACATTTTGGCCTCCATAACCTCCTACTGCTCTTTCCCCTCAGGCAGTGAATGGGAAGAGGCCCACCATTGAGGTGCCTGAATTTTCTTCTCTACTTGTTTTAGTCTCCACTCCTATGCTTCATGTTCGTCGTCCTAGTTAGGAGGCTTCCCTTCCATTGATCATGGTTTTCAAGGAAACACATATGGAAAAATAGGATCCTCTTGCTCCTTTTCAAGTAGTGAGTTTTAGTTCTGGAAGCTAAAGAAACCAACTTGCACATGAGTGTAAGACCTAGAGGAAGGCTTTGGCTAATGAGCAAGATGGCTCATGGAAGGAAAAAGAAGAGCTAGTAGTGTTGGCAAATGGCTTCTAGTGTTGTCATTGATGGCAACTGAAGTCATCCCTATGATCTGCAATTCAATATCCAATCATACTGGAAGATAAAGTGATACACTGTGTATTATCAATAGAATACATCAAGTACAAGGTATCCGATTAGACGACTTCACCAGATCATCTTTTTGTGTTGTGGATATGTTGAATTGCTTGCTGAGTATATGGATTATCTTATTCTTGTGTTTTGTGGTGTTGCGTTAGTTGTATGAGTTTGGAGGTTCGGTAGGACACTTTCTATCTAATTCTTTGTCGTAGTTGACTGGGGGAATTTGGCGCATTGTGGATGTGTTAAGTGGAATTATACAAGATTTTTTCATGTTCAAATGTTTAATTATTGGTCCTAGCTATGGATTAGCTGAATTGTTTGGATATACATCAAATTTATTCATGATTTGGGCTGACAAGTTGAAAATATTCTTAAGTTTTGTTGAGCCGACTTGTAGCGATTAAATATCCAATCACAAATATATTTAGATGATCGATCACATCATTTTGTGTAAGGAAAAAGGTGTATTGGTGTATGTTGTGAAAATCCAAGGAGTATTTGAGTGATATCATACGTAGTTTCACTTGTGCATAATGATTTTGTGTGTGAACGTGAGTAGAGCAGAGCAGGAGTTCAATATCAGTCATAAGGACAAAAGTTCATCATCAGAGCTTAACTAGAACTGTAATCCAACATTAGTAGATGTTATCTATTTAGTTCATTTTCTTTTGAATCTAATCCAAATCATTGTATGGGTAGTGATTCACCATGTTGAGTAGTGAGCTATAGGTGAGCCCAATGTGCGTATCTATTTTGTATCACTTATTTTTGGTATACTTTTGGAACTTATTGTGGTTTGGGCCATCTAGTATGGTTTTTCCTAACAGAGCCTCCTAACATAAAACCTGTGCTAAGTGGTTGTGTGGTTTCTTTTCATTTTGCATACTACTTTTTGATTAAATGTCTCAAGTGGACAAAGGTCAATAATAAAGTCATTTTTCAACACACTAATTCACTCCTTGGAGTGTGCTTTGCCTGCACTGAGAATGAATGGGGTCTCTCGAAATGCCCATTATCTTGGAGATTCTTGAAATATTCCTCACGGACAAGAAGCCCTCTCAACAACAACTTATGGTGGCTTTAGATGATCTTGACCAATCAAAATATGAGATCTGGGAATTGCAAGATAATCTTGAGAATGTAGAAAAATTCATCCAGTCCTTACAAGACAAGATCAATGAATCAAGAGAGAAAAGAAAGGAATTATGTGGTTAGCTAAAACTAGAAGAACAAAACCATGGAAGATGAACAACTTAGTCAGGCCTTGAAAGAGAAAACAAAATAATGTGAAATTTTTTCCCAAGAAAATGTTGCCTTGAAGCATGAGATGGAATCTATCATGATTAGAATGACCAAGGAGATTGAGGACAAGAAGAAGAATGAAGAAAATATTGCACATTATTTGAAAGAAAAGTTTAAACAATGTAGCCGGCTAGATAATGAATTGGAGCAATCCAAGAATAGTGAAGAGGAGCTTGAAAAGAAACTTGATGATCTCATAAATGAACTTGCTGCTACAAATGAGTATAAGGAGAAATTCAAAGCAAGCACAACCAAACTTGATTAACTAATTAAGGGACAGAGGACTGATAGACTGGCTTATAGTCTTAGATACCTAAGAAGGAGAAAGTCTAATATCCGGACAAAGAATTCCTAGTCAAGAAAAATTTATCAAGGAAATTAGATAAATAGCATCCAAAGAAACCGTAAGGAACATAATGCCTCAAATATTCCATCAAGGTCATATGCCCGCGAAAAAATCTCACTATCATTTCTCAAGGTAGAGTAGGTGAGGAATACAAGTGTGGACCATCATTCTCTGGTTAGTGCTTTAATTGCTATAAGTATGGTCATAAGTCAAGTAAAGAGTTGTGATGAATAAATTTCATAGAGATATTAGATGTTATGCATCAAATAGATTTGGGAATATTGCTAACTAATGTAGATCAAGACAAACAAGGAAAACAATTGTCCCGATAGAGAAGTGTTAGTGCTATAACTACAACAAATTTGGTCAACACTTAGATTATGTTGAAAAAGAGGTCCAAGTAGGGCCAGAACATACAAACTGTGATGCCAGCCGAAAAGGGAAAAACACCATCATGAGAAAGATCAAGAAAAATCTCTAGAAGAAATAAGAAGAATAATCTCTCTAGAAGGAATGTGGATCCACACCCGTGTTTTTCACTGGGTAATACTTCAAAGAAATTCGATTTTGCGTCTCCACCATAGGAAGCTATTAAGAAAAAATCCTAAACTCCCTACAAGTGATTGGCAGTAAAATTTGGATGAGTTCAGTAGTAAATTTGGTACTTCTCAGACATTTTGAAATGAATCCTAAAGCATTGGTGAAGAATATTGTAGATCCTCATAAGAATTATCTTTCTTGGAACATAAAATACAGTAAACTGGTTGAGTTAGGGCAAGGAAATTTATTGCAAAAGTAAAGAGTTAGGTTTGTGGTCAAGAAAAGAATGAATTCCACCCTCATTTGTCATACTACATTTGGAGGAAAGAGGTTTGGAGAGCTTTGAGGTGATTATTTACAAATTTAGAAAGATTCAAGCATAGAGGAGAATCTGCAATCAAATTTCATTCTATCTTTGAAAGGTATTTATTGCAAAACCTATAAATTTGTGTGCTCACAATTACGTCTACTCTATTAGTCAAAGTTAAGGATAGACCACGTCCAAAATTCAAATGGCATCTATATAAGTCTGTAGACACAAATCCATTAGATGCATTTTCATTGGTGTTGTACGGTGTTCTGCACATTGAAGATATTAGGGCATATATGCATGCAAATATTGAAGATTTGGGTAGTTCATAGTTATTGGAATTTTATTCTCACTACATAGTTCAAGAAGATTATACTGTGAAACCAGAATTCAAAACCCTAGAAGTTTTAAAATTTGCGCAATTTGTGAAATTTCCAATATTTGAAGAAGATGAGTGGGTTCGATATATTCTAAGCCATTTCCATGATGAATTCATGTGGTTAGATGTGCCTTTCAAAATCTCCAAAGAATCTATTTGTGCAGTTACAGGCTTAAATTCCACCAGTAGACTTCTAGTTTTGAAGTTGGTGAAAAATGATGAGGTTACTAAAGCGACTGGCTCTCATTGGGATAGAAGGGAAATGACAATAGATCATATTGCCAAAATTGATGTAAAATTTGCATCTATGGTTATAGGCTATAAGATTTATCATTCGAGTAGGGAGAACACTATATCTGGCACAACCATCTATATAGCATATGAAATTATAAAAAAAATGTAGATTATGATCTATGTGAGTTGCTCAGAGGTCAACTACTGGAGAATCTAAGAAAAATCAAGGACAAGAAGAATCTATTTAAGTTTGGAAACCTGGTAATCTATTTGTATTTCTACTTCATTGGTGAATTACCGAGAGTTGGTAAATTTTAAAGGGGTAAAGATATGCTGGTAGTTGTTCAGATCTGGGATATGTTGTGTGGACTTGGTGATCAACAGACCCGTAACACAATCCTGTGGGGTCATTTTACAAATTTCCAAAACTTGATGCACGCCAGAGAGAGAATTCCTACCACAAGAATGGAACAGTACAAAGACAATATATGCTTCATGATAGACATTGACCAGTGTCACATGGAAGTTGTTGATCCCATAACTGTTTGGATCATGCCTATGGGGTATGAAGTAGATAGAAACATTCTAAGGATGTATGTTGAACATCTGCTAAATTTTCCACTAGATCAGAATGAAGAAAGGTTTGGTTCATATGCAGAGAAAAACTTACAAATTCATTCTGAATTGAGAAATCCCATGTCAATCATAAAGGTAAGAATTTAAGAAACATAAGATTTTGCAAAGAGTATGGGTCTTCCTGTGGAAGAGCTGAAAGAAATAAGAAGGAAAAGAGATGAAGCTAAAGCTGCTAAGAAGAAGGAAAAGGCTGAATCGCCAGGTTCAGGAACATATTCTGTTAACACCAAATCTACTAGAAGTTTCCCTATAGCATAGTCTAATTAAGCCGAAGTCTCTAGAAGAAGGAAGATGAATAAAACCTCAAGAACTTACAAAGTTGTATTTGCAGATGAAGAGGAAGAAACTAAATTTGAAGTAGTAAGAGATTTAAAGGCTTCTGGGACTCATGTTGTCAAACTAAACAAGAGAAAACCTTCCAACAAAGGTGAAGAAGCAAAGAAAAAGACCAAAGTTGACAAGCCTAGCATGTCAATCGAGGAAGTTGAAGATGCAATAGTAAAAGCTGGAAATCTCATGCCACTCTGTCCTGTATGAGACCTTTGATGAATCCGATAAGAAGATTCTTGAAGAAGCTATTGTTAATCACTTGAATGTTTTCAATAAAAATCTTGTTGAAATCATGTCTGGCTTGCCTACAAGTCTATGTAATGCTTTGAAATCTAGGAGAGAGAGTGCCATAATAGAGGAAGAAAATTTGAGGAAAAGAGTTCTTGCTAATTTGTGCCCAAAAATGACAATTGAAGAAATGGATTTATTTCTTCTAAAGGTCAAAAAGGAATTCAGAAGCAAGTCAAGAGTAAATAAACTCATGATTGGTGACACTAATGTAGTTATTAGTGAAAGGTAATTTTGAAATAATTTTTTTCAAAAGAAAAGTTAAATATTGAGGAGATCAATACTGAACATGCTCAAGGAAATGATGAAGTAAATGTGAAGGTAAATGAGTCAGAAGAAGGGAATGTGAATGAGGATAACATGAATGTGTCTGATCCTTTGGAGTTTGAGGATAATTTGACCTCTCCTAATGTGGAAAACTCAGAGACACCCGTTGTATCTAAGGTCCAAACTAAGGTGGTTGCTGAAGAAAAAGAGGCACATACTAAAGGAATTGGAATGCCTAAAGTAAATCCTGAAGTAGAATCCCAAGTTGAAAGAAAAAGGAGCAAAAAATCAAAATAGAGGAAGTGAAGGAATCTTTATTGGAGCAATAGAAAGAGCTAGATCCTGAGTTAGATGAAAACAAAATTAACCTTTGCACTCTGTCTCCAATTAAAATGATGAAGGTCACCAAAATTTCCCAAGCCAAAGCTAGTGAAAATATATTGAAATATCACATTGAGGACAGTGAACTATTAAAACTTGCATCTAGAGTTATACAGAAAATAATGCCCTCTTATGTTGTGGGCCCATTGGGTTCCTCCTCTAGTGAGTTGAAAAATTTAATAAACTCTATAGATTCTCATTTCAAATCTTTTTGAGAAATCAACTCTAGTTAAATTGAAGGAGTTCAAGGAGAAGAGGATTAATAGCCTAAAGGAATTTATTGCCAAAGACAAAAATTTGTTAGGATCCTGCATAAAGAATATTCAAGGTGCTATATTTGAAGGAGGAAAAATGTACAAATCCTACTTGGTTCTATCAAAATTTACTGAAGCAAATGAGAAGGAAGTGACAGATATTGGGCAACAGCTGGTTACTATCTCTAACACTTTTGACGCATTATTCGACAATGTTTGTCATCAAGAAAGTTAGGTAATGTCTTTGCTCAACCAAACAAAGAATCAAAAGATTGAAAATGAAAGGATTATTGGTAGAATAAGTGAACTCAAGGGGCTACTAAGTCCAAAAATTGAGATGATGGTGAATGCTCTGAAAGAAGTTGAAGGTGTTATGACCGCTCCTGATCTTGTAAATTTTGAAGCTGCTAAAACCTTGGCATATCTTCATTGTGGTCACATTACTATTTTGGAGAGTCTGAAAAGTGTATGGGACTCAAACCTAAGTAGATTGAACAATGTCTATGCAGATGTCTTCAAATTTTTGTAAGTCTTTAGCTATGTTTGTTTAGTTTTACAATTTTGGGTTCCCTAACTTTGTCATTGATGTCAAAGGGGGAGAGAGTGAAGTGAAAAATTCTTTGATATTCTTAGGGGGAGCAGTATTTTTCATTTTGGAAGTGTACTTATCAGTTTCGACACTTAGTAATTTTTCACTAAGTGTTGCCATCAATGCCAAAGGGGGAGATTGTTGGCACATGGCTTCTAGTGTTGTCATTGATGGCAACTGAAGTCATCCCCATAATCTATAGTTTAGTATCCAGTCATACCGATAGATAAAGTGATACACTGTGTATTATCGACAAAATACATGAAGCACAGGGTATCTGGTCAGATAACTTCATTGGATCATCTTTTTCTATTATGGATCTCTAGAATTTCTTCTTGATCATATCGATTATATTATTCTTGAGTTTTGTGGTGTTGCATTAGTTGTAGTATGAGTTTGTAGGTCCGATAGGACACTTTTTTTTTAATTGTTTGTCATAGCCAACTCAGGGAATGTGGTGCACTATGGATGTGTTAAGTGGAATTATTCAAGATGTTTTCATGTTAAAATGTTTAATTATCGGTCCTAGCTATGGACTAGATGACTTTTTTGGATACACATCAAATTTATTCATGATTTAGGCTAACAAGTTGCAAATATTCTTAAGTTTTGTTGAGCCGACTTGTAACGATTAAATCCCCAGTCACAGATATATTTAGATGATCGATCACATCATTGTGTGTAAGGAAAAAGGTGTATTGTTGTATGTTGAAAAAATCCAAGGAGTATTTGAGAGATATCATGCATCGTTTCACTTACGCATAATGATTTTGTGTGCGAACTTGAGCAGAGCAAAGCAGAAGTTCAATATCAGTCATAAGGACAAAAGTTTGTCATCGAAGCTTAACTAGAACTGTAATCCAACACAAGCAGATGCTATCTATTTAGTTCATTTTCTTTTGGATCTAATCCAAATAATTGTAGGGGTAGTGAGCCCATCCTTTTGAGCAGTGAGCTCTAGGCAGTGAGCCTAAATGCAAGTGCCTTCCCATTTTGTAATACTTCATTTGGGTATACTCTGAACTTATTGTGGATTGGCCATCCACCTTGGTTTTTCCCCTAACAGGGTTTTCACGTAAAATCCTTGTGTTATGGTTGTGTGGTTTCTTGCTTTCTATTTCTATATACTATTTTTGATTAAATTTTCTAAGTAGATTAAAGGTTAGAATAATAAAGTTAATTTTTGCAGTACACTGATTCACCCTCCCTCTTAGTGTAGCTTATTTCCAACAAGAAGCTCCTATTTCAACATCTCCTAATGTGCCTGCCTCTTCTACTTATTTTTCTTTAGTTCTCATTGCCTCAATGTTGCTTCTGACTCCTCTTGTGAATTCTGATGACCTCCACCCTAAAAGGGTGTAGGTGTTCATCACTCCCTCAATGGATCCCCCTCTTTTGATGTCCCTTCTATACATCCCTCCATTTTCCCAGCTTGTGGAAATGTAGAACGTCACGATGGTGTCCGCTGGGGCCTTTTCCTCTTCCTCCTCACCTTTTGCTTCATCAGTTGGGATTCTACATCTTCCTATGAAGCATAAATTGGAGGACAACCTCACTTCCAATAGAGGTTGGAAGAATGGATCACCTTCTTTAGGAGAGGGTTCCACTTTAGAATTCATTTTCTGGAATCTCCTAAGTTTTTTATTGTCTCCCTTGATGAGATTGATGGCGGATCTCAAGCACCTCCTTTATTTCCAATTAGTTAACACATGGAACTCCCTTCAAGTGTATGTTCAACTTGGTTTATGATGTCTCAGCTCTATTGATGATCTTTGCAATATCAATGACATTTACCTCATAAGAGTTGAGTGAAGAAGACCTCAAGGGGCCCTCTTCCTTAACACTTGTCACATAAGAGTCAAGGGTGCTCCCCTTGCTATCCCACCCTTATAGAATTGTCTTCCCTCTCCCTATAATGGTCTAGATTGGGGGAATGATGACCTCCTTATTGATGAGAACTAGGAGAGCACCTATTCTTTATTTGTAGGTTAGATTTGTCTATTTTTTGTTTCCCCCAGGCTTTTTTTTGTGTGTTCTTGGAGGACCCTTTTCACCCTTGTAGGTGCTTAGATATAGGAGTGAAATTGTTTTGTAAACTTCCTCTATTTTTTGCATCATTCTTCTATGTGTTGTATCTTGATTTTTGATAATTGGGGATGATGCAAAGTGTTGGAGGCATTTAGGCTTCCCTTCCATGTTGACCCAAATTTTTTTTTTATTTTGTCTTCATGTTCTCTTCTTCACATTTTTATATATTTGGGGATTGATGAAAATTCATACATATATTATATTATATCTATCTACCTATATCTATGAGTAGTTCTAACCCTAAATTATTAGATCCCCCTATCTGTTAATTTCTTCACCTTTACTTTACTTTACTTTTTTATCTTTATCTCTTATTCACTTACTTCTTGATGTTGTAGTGCCTATGTGTTGTCGCTCACATGTGCGACAACATTTCCATGTCGACATCTCACCATGTATCATGGACCATGACATCTCTACATGTTCTTCCTTTCCTTAGCATGCCATGTGCTCCTTTAGCTCACACACACCATCCTAATGGGGGCTCCTACCTCTCTAATTTTTAATAAGGTTTATTTAGTCTCCAATGAATTCCTTGCTAAAAATATTTATATTTTTCAAAAATCATATCCTTCACTAAGGATCCCCTTAGCAATATTTTCTCTTGAAATAAAATTTATAACAAAAAGATTGATATTTCACCTCCAAGGAGGCCATTCTTCTTTATTTTAGATTCCTTGGCAAAGAGAATCTTTCAAAATGATTCCTTGATGATAGGATCATTTGCTAAAATGTTTCACTTTTCAAACAAAGTGTCCCTTGAGCAGACCCCTCTTTCTTTTGAAGGGTTCCTAAGGGACCCCTTTGAAATATTCTTCTTCAATTGCTTGTTCTAAGTGTTTAATGGTGAAAAAGAGGGTTGCATCAAAATGAATCAACAAGATAATGAACCACTACTTTCCACCATAAAACATTGGATTATATATTGTGTTGGATGCCAATAACAATTACAAACTAAACCTAACTTTTAAAACAACTATGATGGAAGTTTTTAGAGCTTAAAATGATGTGTACCTTACTGCAAGAAACCTATTTTTAGGGAACCAAGGACTCAATTACCTTTAGTGGTGAATGGGTCCCTGTTAAGGTTTTTGGAACTAAGATTTACGTTATTTTCCTTGATTTCTGCACTCTTAGATCCTCGGTTGTCAACTTCTGAAAACCTATAATAAATCATGTGGCTTCATATCTTCATTCTTGCACTATAATGGTAAACTTTGCAACTTGAAAACATATGTAACATTGCTCTAAAATTCTTCTCCACTTGATCTTCAACCTATAAATCCACAAACACACACTCAAGAGGAGAAAAACTTGTTGATTGTTAGTGTATATTGGTTTTCCTTTAAGTCAAAACCCTTGTAGGTAATCAAACCAAATAATGAAATAATGTAATTGAAGCATAAACATGAAATATGTAATTGATGATACCTTGGAAGTTGTCTTGGAGTGTAAATCTACAATCCAACATGTAGTGGCCATGAAGA
>VDFB02051627.1:0-16288 GCA_007258455.2 Sequoia sempervirens | reverse complement strand
ATTGTAAATTTTATTGCACAACTTAAATGAGCTGGGCTCCACCCTTGTGGGAGCCTCATTTAACCCCACTCATTATGTAATTTGATGATCAACAACAAAATTTTTCCTGTTTTTGCACATGAAACAAACCAGTTAGTAAAACAATAGATTCAATGGTTCCTTTTGATGCTCTGCTTTTTAAAAGTTAACCATCTGGTGAATGCCTAATAAGATGTAAATTTCATTTTTGTTGGTAATGTAGGGATAAGGTAGAGTGTGATTTCTCATTGCTCTAGCATCACCCCTCACAATTTTGCAGGTAAACCTTGGAGTTGGAGTTGAACCTAATACTGGAGTTGAACCAAGATCAAACGGATTGCGATGATGATTCATCATTCTAGGAAATGACGAATCACCTTCTCTCCCTGTTCTTACGTTATTTTTCAGTTGTGTGATATACATTTTACTTGTATTCAACATTTGATTAAGAAATCAAATCAGGCTACTCCCACAACTTGTGTGGGATTACATAACATTTTTCTCAATAAATTATTTGTTCATGATATGTAATGGCTTATATATCTTTATGAATTTATTCTGATTACATAATGAAACCATGAAACTACAATTATTCAATACATACGTTCTGTAATCATAATGAATGTTTTCTACTTTTAAAACTGCAATGTTCTTTGATAATCGACAATAATAAATATTGCAGAAAAATAATTCAGCTCTGTACTTCAATCTTTTTTTTTGAATTTTTCCTTTCTTAGTGAAGCCTGTTCATTGGTTTGTTTGAGCTGTTATGTAGTTTATCTTAAACTGTTTGAATGATTTGAACAAACCTATGAATAAGCTAACTGATTCATTTTTTGAAAGTAAGGATTCATCAGATAACTCCAAACTTTTATACCCTTGCAAATAAACTTCACTAAATCTTCACCAATTTTAAGCAAGAGGCTAAAAATTGGTAACAAGAACTAATGCCCCCTCAAAAACTTCTTAAGATACATTAGAGCAAGAGGTGAGAAAACTAAAATATCTTTTAAGAAGCTCAGATGAGAAAGGAAAATATGTCATTCAAAGGGATAAGAAAAATGTTGAGGACATGGTTAGGGGTGTTTTGAAGGCAAGGGCATATACTTTATTTAGAATGGTAGATGATTTATGGAAGTTCCATGAGAAAATCCTAGTAGTAAAAAAATAGAGAGATAGTTTTGAACTTGATCTATTATGAAATGGATCCCTATAGTATTTTCCATTAGGGAGAAACTCAAGGTATAAAAGGAGAAGAAAGTATCACACATCCACATCATAACATCTTGATATGGAGATTAATTTATTTGAGTTTTGTTTAATTTAATCCTAGGAGATGTTGAGATGAAACATATACATTTATATTGTGGGATCTATTTTAAGCAAGGCTCCAAGATCAATAACCTATTAATTGCTATGAAGACTACCAACATCATCTATTATCATGCTATGATTATTAGACATAATGAAACTCTAAGGGTAAATATTTTTTTCAAATTTTCATTGTCATTTATTATGTTTATATTTTTATAACTTTCATAGCTTCTAAGTAATATCTATAACATTGAATTTTCTCCTTGAGCTCTCTACTTTCATCCTGATGATGGATTAGAGAGTGTGATCTGAAATGTTGATGCAAAAACTTCTCACACAATTGAATCTAGAAATAATTTCAACAATAAACAATATGGATTGTGGAAATTTGATATCATTAATCTATAACCTTGTGAAATATATATCTTCAAAGGATGTGGTAGCACTACTAAACTACATACTACTTCAAAGAGTATGTATATATACTAAACAAAAAAATATAGCAATACAAAATTGACTTAACTAATTATATAATTTATATTCAATTAAAATTAGACACATTCTTTGAAAATTTGTTACCTTTCATCCTTTTGACAACAAAGAAGATGAGCTCCAAAGTTTTAAGTTTGGTTCACTATTTATAAAAATTAAAAAATATATCCACTCAACAAATTGGTCAATCTGAAGTGAAAGAGAAACAAAAAAAACAAGATCCCTAAGGATGGAGAGTGGGAAGAGAGGTGGGAGTGGGTGTTTGAAATCTTCAGAGGGAGATGGAGATAAAGAATCTGAACCAGGCAATCCTAATGCTTTGTTGCTGGGTCATGTTGGATGGCTGTTGGGTCTTGTCTACTTCACAGATGTTGTGTTGGGCTCTTCGTGCTACTAGCCCGTGGTTCATTATGAGGTGCTACTTGGCAAGTTGGAGTGGTTGGTAGAGAATAGGAGAAAGAGCTCCATTTTGAATGGAGATGGCGAGGATGCTGTTTGGTGGGTCTCTTTGCTTTTGTTTTTGTAGGAGAGTTTTGTTTGCTTTGGGGTTTTAGAGGAAGTTTTTCCTTTGGATTGTCCTTTTTCTAGCTCTAATCGGTGTGTTAGGGTGGCTTGGGTGCTTCTCTTGTTGGTCTATTTTTTATCTCCTTTCCTCTTGGGTCGCTTCAGCTTCTTTGTGCTCTCCTAGCGTTTGGTTGCTCTGGGTCACCCTACTGGCTGTTGTTTGTTGCTGCTCACTTTGGTTGTGGGTCCCTATTTGTTGTGGGCTCTTGGTTCCTCCTCGGGGTTGTTTTGCTTACTAGTCTTAAGTTTTCTCTATTATTGGGCCTCAAGGGTTTGTTGTTGGCTGAGCTAAGGTTTGAGCTATCCTTTCGGGCTGGGTTGTTTTTTCTTATGCAGTTTGTTGAGCCTAGTTCTTTGGAAGTGTGGACTGAGTTTTGCTTATTGTTTTTCCTGTAGACCTAGAAATTATTGCTATTTGGGGGTTTCTTGTTGTCTGATGGGCCAAAATTTGGTGTGGTTTCTATTGTATAGGTTGTCCCCAAGGTTCCTCTGTATGTTTCTTCTTTTGAGATGAAGGATGATTTTGTGCTTGTGACTGAGGGTCACTTTTGGTTTGAGCGACTGTTATATAGCTTTATCCTGAAGGCTTAGATGTTCCTTTTTCTATTGAATGAAGCTCATTCTACTTCTTTCTTGTTCTTGTACCTTGCTATGCTTATGGAGGGTGTGATTGTTCTTCTGTTCAAAGTTTTCTCTTTAGATCTATAGTTGGTGTCTTCTTTGGAGGTGGAGACTGCTCGTATTGAGGCAAAACCCTCTTCTATTGAGGTGAAGGTGGTTGCTGTAGTTTTGGTGGGGATTTCTTTTCTCTTTTGCTTGGCCCTATCAAGGTGGTGCTTGTGTGGGTAGAAGAGTGAAGACTTTGGAGGTTGGGGCTTTGATATCTTCTCCTATAGAGGGGAGCTCCATCCTATAGAGGTGGAGGTGGGGTTGGCGTTGGTGGGGTGCTACTGCAAGAAAGCTGATGTGCTTCAGTATTCTGTTGTGCTCCCTAACTCCTCCATTGAGGTGGGGTGTAACACCCCTCCATTTTGGCTCTTTTGATCGGCAATATTTTTCTTTGTTATGTGGTTTCTGTTTGTACTTTGACTTTGGTACTTGGTTCTATTTGATCGCAAACTGTTAAGCGATGCGTATGTTATATTTTGATGTGATGGAATTTTACTCTGATGTTATCATTATGGCATGTTTTGAATTAGCTCAACAAATATTTAATTAATGATGCTTTATGCTTTTGATTATATTATTGATGTTAGACTTGTTAGTTAAAAAGTCTGTATTGGTGAAGGGGACGAGATTGTATCACTTGCTTGTGAACGCCCTACAATTCCAAGATTTCCTCTTCATGGTGTGTTTATTATATCATATATATGCATGTTCAATATACTCTTTGTTCGCAGGTTGACAGATATAGGACATTGACTCCACCTGATTTCACAGGTTTGAGCGTGTCCATTGACCAATGGTAATCGATTGGGAGATAGTAGCTAGGTTCTTCGTGCCAAGTCATCACCCTGGTCATAGTGTGTCATCGGGTTTTAGTTGGGTTAAGTTGCTTCTTTGTTGTGCATCCCTTCTTGTTTTCATTGAAAAAGGTAGATAAATGGATTTATGTATTTAGTTGTTTATTAGATTTATTTGGTTATAATGTTATAAATGTTATTTAATTTGTTCAATAATTTAATTTAATTAATAAAATGATTTAATATTGGATTAGATTTATTTTATTGATTAATTAAATTAATTATGTTGAAATTAATCAAGTTATTCATTTTGGAAATTGTAATTGTTAAATTCTTTTGAATTGAAAATTTAATAAGGATAAGTGTTAAAGTTGTTTTGAAAAGAAAATTTTAAAGTTGAATGCTTTTTGGAAATGTTTAAATGCATTTGGAATAGAAATTTTAAAATAAATAATAAAGTCATGTTGAAAAGAATTTTAGTTTTAAATTCCTTTTTGTTGAAATAGAAAATTTTAAATGTGTTAAATCCTGTTTGAAAAACAATTTTGGTTTTAAATTTAAAAATTCAAAATATCCCCAAAAAAGGCAATAACTATGGTGGATGGGATATTTTAGGTAAGTTGACTAAATTCGGGGAAGTTTTTTATTTTTGGAAGAAAAATTGTTGTTAAAAGAAAAAATGAAGGTATTCTTGTTTAGAGGATGCATTGTTGGATTTGGGTAAAGATTTGGAAAAACTTTGGAAGAATTGGAAATTGCAGCTCATCTTTCTTCTTCAAACTCTCCTTCAAACTTTAGATTTCAGGTTCCATTTGTTTATTGTTTTAGAAAATTGCTTTTTCATTTTGAAAACTTGCTTGGAAATCATTTTGAGAACCTGGTTAAAATCTTAATTTAGTGTTCTTGAAGAAAAACAATATCTTTCAACTGAAATTTCCAAGTTTTAACAAAAGAAAATAGAAAGGAAACAAAAGAAATCAGAAAACCTTGTGTTGGATTTGAGAATTTTTCATTATGATTTAGAAATTAAATTTTGTTGTTAATTTTCTGTAGAAACTTTCCCAATTTGGGCTGTGAAATGGAATTTAGTTTATATATATATATATATATATATATGCACATATCTTTGGCATATAAAATTACATGCTGTTGGTTGTAAGTTTTTTTTATTAAAAAAAAATGTTTATATAAAAAAATTCTGTGTTAAATTTCGTGCTGGGAATTCTCCTTGAAACAGGGGAGTCTGGTTTTTGTTTTAAATTAAATTTTTTTAATATATATATATATATTATTGTTTATTTAGTGGGGCTGGGAGGCTGCCTTGATGTACTACTTATCCATGGAGGCATCAAGTTGTGTGAAGCAGCAGTGCCACTGCCTTCTACATGCAGCCACCCATTGCTGGGGAAGGTTGCGTATAAATTCCCCAACAAGGGCCACGCCTCCGGCCCTGTATCGTGCAACAACAAACACTTTCATTGTTTTGTTTATTATTTTAAAATTAGCAACATATTATATATATTTTATATAATATATATTACTTAATTATAATATATATATTTATATATAAAATATATATGTGTTTGTATTTATTTATATATATGTTTTAAAATAAAATTTTATAATATAGAATATATATTATATATATATATATCATTTTAAATATAATATATATATATATTTGTGTATATTTGTTTGGTGTAAATAATTAGCAAAAAAAAGTGGGGGTTTGGTTTAGTAATTGAGAATGGAATTTAATTAGTGTTTAAAATATAAATATATATATATATATATATATATATATATATATATTAAGTAAATATATAGTTACATATATATGTTTAATTTATATTTAATCATAGTTTTTCTATAATGTTTCTATATTTGATGCAAAGATTGATTCTATAAAAGAGACGATGTTATTGCAGGAAATTACTCTCTTAATCAAACACTTATTTAAAAGATTGATTTTAATTATTATGTATGATTGAACAATGGAATTAAATTATATTAATTTTTAAACCCCTGGCAATGCTGCCAATGCGACGGATTTACTTTGGGTGCAATGTCAAATGCCACACCATTTGCACTGATTTCATGCACTATGTCATTGTTTGGCTTGGATTTAGGAAATCCTAACATTAGTTTATTGAGTTGGCTAAAATGCTTTCTAAATGATGTTTTCGTTCTTTCTCAATGTTGGGCAAATGGGGTTATTTGTCTAGTAAGTCTTCCAGAGGAGTTATTCTAGGTTGGGATGTTTTATGTGGGGGTTCGATTTGTGAATTGCCATGAGAAATGCATATAGTTGTAACCTGTTGTTTTACCCTAATTTCTGTTTAATCAGTGATGGCTCAGTGGCCTCCTTTTCTCTTTGGATTAGAGAGCAGCCATGTGGTCCCAGGGCCTCTCAAGGAGTGACTATGTGCCTTGCAGCCTCCAAGGTTTGGAAGGGTTTTATTATATGTGGCCTCCTTTGGATTGGAGTGGTTAGTCTTATCTTGTTCACCAATCGAACTGTGATTCCTTTGTAGCAGGCTCATTGGCTCCATGGTGACATGGCCCCCATGTGGGCTTGACACAATGAGTGCCAGGGCAACTCAACAGGGCTCTAAGCAAGGATAACTTAAAAAGAATGGAAAACCCCCAAACTAAATAAGATAATGAATGTTCCTTCATGATCGCAAGTGCAATTCTATCAAGGCTTGAGATGAGATAAGAAGTATTAATTTTAGAAGGAGGGTCCATGGCTGAGGTAAGCCAGCAAATCTGGCGGCAGTCCATAGGCCTAGGCTGGAGCTGCGGTGGTAACCCAGAAACAAGCTGTGTGTACTCTCCATGCCTTCAACCGGGTTAGTCTTGTCGCATCAATGAGGGAAGACTTGGTCATTCCCCCCAGCCACTCGTGCAACCACTTCTCAAGTGCCGGGGCGCCGCCGTGCCTGGTGAAATTTGACTCCAGTCCGGCGTGCTACTTCAGTCTAGAGGCAGATGGTCCCAGTGCAGCAGGACCCCGGGCTACCATCTCTAGCACTCCAAAGGAGCCTCCTGCATCACATGGTTGGGTGGAACGTGCACCTTAATCCGTTAGGTCATCTTCTTGTTCGTGTGGACGAGATTTCCAGTTGGAGAGCTCGTGGGATCCAAAACCTTTTCATGCTTTATTCATTTCAGTTGTTATTGTATATTATCACCCCTCTTTTGTTATCGAGGTGGAAGATGTAATTTATAACCATGCTTATTGGATTTACCTCATTCGGGGAATGAGAGTTGTAATCGTATTGTAAATTATTGTTATTGGAAACATGTGGTATCTCTTATGCCTTTGATGTAATTTTATCATGTATGGAATGTATGTGTATTTAATTTGTTAAGTAATTAAATGTTATGGTTTCAATTCATGTTTCTTGTTTGGGTTTTAAGTAACCTCAGTCTCGTAACCTTAGAGGTTGTTGCAATGGGTAGTGAACTTGCATGTTATTTGTACTAAAAAAATAAATAAAAAAAATTAGTACGTTTGTGTAGTTAATTGCAACTTCCTCTAGGGTTGCGTGGCGGGGCATTACACGGGGATTGGGGATTTTCTGGTGTTGCTGTTTAGGGGGTTGATGGTGTTTTACACCATTGTTTTCACTATTTTTCTTGGCTTATGGGTTTATTATTTGAGTGTCTGGTTCACTAATGCCTAGCTGATACAGGCAGTTCTGCTATTTAACTAAGGGTTCCAGGTACCAACTTTTTCCTGGTTGCCAAGGGATTTGAGTCCCTTGTTTTCTTTCTGATGTAGCTCGTGTAATCTTGTTTCTATGATTGTATGCTACTGTTGTTGGGCTACTATTGATTTGCGGTTTATCTTGTTTAGTAGCTTGCTTTGCTTGGATAGGGTTATAGATCCCTTCAAAACTAGTTTGTAATGGGTTTTGAGGCCCCATCAAAACCTGTTTTACCCCTAATAAATTTTTTTGGTCAATCTGCATTTCAACCAAGAGATCAAGGTGGCTAACAGCTTGAAAAATATGAAATAGTGTCTTTTTTTGTGTTGTTTCATATTTATGTTTCTTTGTTGTTGGGTCATTGTTTTTTGGCTGTTGCTTATGCTTCAATGTCTACCTCTTTTAGCAACATTTTCTCTTATGTGATGTAAAGGGTTTTGGGTCCCTTCAAAACTCATTTTTCCAATATAATCAAAATAAATTGGTCCATTAATATTTAAGTCCACAAGTTTTAAATTATGATTCATCATTCACCCTTTCCCAATATCATTAGACACTCTTCTAAAATCATCCTCTCATATTAGTTATCATGAAACATGACTCTTTTGGAATGAATAAAAAATAAGTATTTTGTGCATGACTTCCTTCAATTGATTGTATTCTCTATAATATCTCTATCATGGTATGGTATATTGTTGAATCCATCATCTATGAGATCAAATAGTTATAGTTCCTATAGGTGTTGTAAACGTGTGATAGACAATTATTTTCCTATGATTTGTTTTATCATCTCTAGAAGTGTCTTCCCTAGGTATGTAAGAACTAATTTTTTGAGAGGACCACAATATTATTCTCTAGTAGTTCTCTAATCCTCCTCACTTGGGGGCTCAAGTGTTTATGAACACTATTTTCAATTTTTCGATCTTCATGTGATACATGAATAGAGTTTTTAGAAGAAACTGAAGGTTCCCTTGGTTGAGTTGGATCACTTGGTATAGCCTAAAGTGCATACCAATTTATGAATTTAGTTAATATCTTGTAATGTAGCCAACACCATACTTTTTTTTAATAATTTTTTTAAATTAACCTCATTATAGCCATTGAAATTTGGAGGCATGCATTATTTACTTTCAATTGTTGATAAATGTCATATATTATATTATCATCTGCCTTCTAAATAAGATAATGATAAACAATATGTTATTGATCAATGTTGTGTAAATCATTAATTGAAACCTTAAATGAAAGATGTTATTGCATTACTTACATAGAGTCTTTGGAATTAGTTGAAGGTTCCCTTCATTGAGTTGCATCACTTATTATATCCTAAAACACACAATAATTTCTTAATTTAGCTGACATCTTATAATGCACCCAACAACATTAAAAAGTTTTCAAAATTTTCCCACTTAACCTCATCATAATGATGGTCATTTGAAGGGATGTATTATTCAATTTTAATTGTTTACATACCATATAGTGGATTATCATGTGTTTGATAAATAAGATAACAAAAACAAAATATGTTATTAGTTAGTGAGGTGTATATCATTAGTTTAAACCTTACATAAAAGAAGTCACTACATTGCTAATATATATAATTTTTTTTTTTAATACTTGAACACAATTATTCTCTCATTGAGCTCTCTTTCATCATATTCACTTTTATGAAATTCTTGTATATGTATATTATTTGAGACACTATATTCAAACATTGACAAGTTAGGAGTTTGATATTGTACTATATAGTGATGAACAACACTTATTTGGTTGTGTACCCATGCTAATCGTGGGTTAAAAATCTAGAAAGTAAAATGATGATCAGGCACAAATTATTCTTTAACCCATTTTTTTATTTTTTAAGTTTCTCCATTATAAAGTTATAGTAATTTTTTGTAAACATTAAATCCACTAAATAATATGAAAACATTTATAATAAGTTAATGTGACAACCGATCTACCCTTCAATGACATACTTTTCAAATAGAAAATAATCACTTGTTATTTAAAATAGAGCATGAATCTATTTCAATATTTCTTGACTAACATGCCTTGGATTCATAAACATCTATCCCACACTCTAATTCTAGGACGCCCATGTTCTTTCCAATATTTAACAAAATAATTCTCATTGTTAAATTTTGTGATGAATTCATGTGTCATTCTTATTGTAGTATGCTCACTATTTGAAAGGTAAATCATTTAGGTAATATCCAATGAAATATATCTTTAACCTTAGAAATGAGATTCTTCAACCAAGCTCTCAATAAATGCCAAATAAATAGGTCTATTTCACACACAAAAGCCTTTCCATCCCACAAACATGGGGATGCATGAAAATTTATCACATTGGGATATATTAAAAATATAATAATATTTTATGACTTAAATTTTTAAATAGAATCAACATATGAAACATTATAATGATACTTGATATCATTGATTTCAACTATAGTATCATCCACCATGAAAAAAATTATGTTCCACTCAAGAATATGGGCATGTATTCTATTTAATATTTTTTATATCTATTAACTAAGATCACATGTTGTGGCTCTTGACATTATTACCCATGTAATTGGTTAGCTCATTTTCTTTGAATCAAATGCAAGGATTACATAGTTTGAACTACGTATGAAAGTAACAACATATTGCATCAATAAAACAATTTATCTTAAATATATAAATAAAAATATAAATTAATGGAATTGTGTAAAGGAGAGTGGAAACCTTCATTGCATTGGTCTAAAATGTGAATTCCATCACAAGCATATTTCTATGGTCAGGTTTTAACATCCACTCAACTTGTTGGGACGTTTAAATTCCTAGTAAAAATGGCATATGGCCATCTTCCTCAATATTTCCTTCATACCCCTTGGTGTTCAAAGTAGTTACTTGGAATTTCATCCTTCAAAATTATTACATTATGGGCATCATTTTTATTATAGATGCAATTTTATTTTAATATTTTTTATACATATCATCATGAGACAATAAATCATTTTATTTAGTTTGACCACTAAACAATGTTATTTTTTCGCAGACCATTTCATGATGATTTTGATGCACAAAATTAAGTGACAATCATAGTAGTATCAAAATATTTTACCACTCTTGTAACTCTTGGATAATATGTGGTGCATACTAAGATTAGCCCCCCCTTAAATTATTCATTTTGTTGACCATGCCATACACAACAATTTTTATCCAGTGATCCATTTGAGAGCATGTAATCATTGCAAATTTACTTCTTTTCACTAGAATGTGGACACTAAAGTTTTATTTACAACCACATATAATGTGTTTACATTTGTGCCACTATCCTTACCTATCTTAGGAAATTTTGGACTTATCTACGAAATAGTATCGATTTTAGTGAAGTCTTCAAGCCTATATATACCCCAATATTTACAAAAAAATTAATCATGATAAAGTAAAAATAGAGTTTCAAATTTAGATTGAAATTATTATTTATTCTTGTATAAGATTATATTATATAGCTAAAAATTCTACCAATTTTAATTCTTTTTATGATTTGACACACATGTGATGAATCACTCCAACGCCTATCATTGTTGTAAATCCTAGTCTATTAAATTATCCTTTGATAAGATCATCAACTCACCTGAATTCTATCTAGGAAAGTGCCCTAAGTAGAATGCGCCTTCTAATCCTTTGTTATAGATTTTAATTGATTCCAAATTAAATCTAATGTAGAAGTTGGACTTGCTAGAGAGTATTGAATTAGGAGATCTGACATGAGTTTCTATTTGTAGTATATCTCTCTCTCTCTATATATATATACACATTGAATATAATTAAAAGGACTAATTTATAGTTTATATAAACACAACATGACATACAAATTAATGTTCATAAATGATTGATTAATGGTTCAAATAAACACAATGTGGCATAAAAATGAATACAAAAGGATTGATTAGTAGTTCATATAAACATAACATGACGTAACATTTAATGTTCACAAAATCACTCTATATTACTTTGGAATTAAATTTGGATGTAATGTAGTATCAATGTACTACATATTATGAAATAATTAATATAGCAACACAACACTTCAATACAAAATGAATATATTTGTGGTTACTTTCTATTTTTATAGTGTTTAAATTCTATCAAAATCAAACTTTTGTGAGGTAAGAACATAATACATTATACACAAAATGACTTGGAAAAAATATCTTATTGATTAATAATTAATTTTGAATTTAGAAAAACAAATGGTTGGAATTTAAATTAAGGTAGACCATAGTTATTAGGAATGAAAATGTAAATACATTGTAAGATTTAACTATGGAGATAGCCATCCAATATCTAGAGGCCTAAGGGAAAACACAATGAAAAAAGATAAAATATGACAAGAATAAACTATATTCCTATCAATGAATGTAAATATACAATGATGATTCAATATAAGATTAAAAAGGAGACCCCTTGGTTATATAGACCAAGGTGAGACATAGGATATTATAAGATTATGGAAAATGCCTTAATCTTATAATATGAGATAACTAATATTAAATTACCCAAGACGCAAGAAGTAAATTACATAAGATAAGATAAGATATAATGCCAAATAAGGCTTCTAGAAATATTCCTAGGACCTAAGTAAACTTAACATGTGAATAAGACCTACTAGATGAACTAGTTAGGTAAAATACCTTATTCACACCAACACCCCCTCAAGTGCAACTTAGGGAGAAGGAAAATTATGAAAATGATGCAAAGATGGGTCTTGGCTACTAGGACATGTTATGTACTCATGTACAAGTGCAATCTATCATAAACAAAGAAAAGGATAAAATCCAGTGTGATAAAAATCCTTCCCAAAAAAGAGAAAATAAAAAATACTCTCAATGAAGAATGAGAAGGATAAAAACCCATGCAAGGAAAAATTACCCCCATAAGAGAGTAGAATAAGAGATTTTGTAGCCCCCCTTGAAGTAGAGTCTCCTACAATAATGGTAGATGTCCGATAATGAATGTTGAAGATGATCCAAGACCATCGAATAACATTCCTCCCCTTAGAAAGAAACAAAACCAAGAATGTATGCAAGATTTCTTCCCTTTTCTAAAAGGAAGATTAGGGAAGAAGGATTATGAGTGATGTCTCTAAATTTTGTTCAAGTGTCTCCATGCCGATGTTGAAAGCTATCACAATCCAAATAGGAATTCTAGGCCACACTAATAAGAGGACAATCCAAAATATAGTAGAAAGGATTGTATAACACAACCCAAAGACAAATATATATCCTCTAAATATAAATAAGCCCCCTCCAAATGCTGCTAAAAAATATCCACACTTATGTCAACCTATGAAGAATAATCATGTAGAGAATTAACAAAAGGGTTAGACATTCCCTCAAAACAACTAAAGAAGGATCATATCCATCAAAAAGAATATGAATTCAACCAATGGTGTCTCCAAAATCTAAAATATAGGATGCACAAAATAAATGTGTAATGTATGTTAAGTAGTCATCTCAAGTCACCATATTTGGAAGACAATGAATATCCATCTACACTGAATCACAAGTAGCCATATTTGTATCAACACAAGCATAAAAAAATGCAACAATATATGGAGGAGATAGAATAAAAGGCTCAAGAACTATATCACTCAAGTGAGAATACCCAAGTTTAAGTAACCAAAATTCTCCTCAAAATCATAGTCCACACTAGAAGTGTGATCATCATTCAAAGGATCAAAGCCATCATTAGGAACATTTAGTCTTTAAAATTATATAGCCAAGATGCATGATAAACCATACTATTAGTAATGACCTATTTGATCTCCAATTCTCTAATGATAACTGAATCAAGTGTGAATTCCATAGTCTTCCCTGCTCCACCATGAGTTATTTAATAGATAGAAAGGAGATTGTTTGTAAAATGAGGTACACACAAGACATCATTGAAGGTTCCATCCCTGATATAAATATATTCCCTCCCAATTACATTCACATAAGTATGATTGGCCATCAAAATAAGTGACATGACACAAGGCTCAAAAGAAGAGAACATAGACTATGAGGATGCCATATGATGAGAAGCTCCTAAATCTAGAAGTCATCTCCTTGATCCATGACCTATAGAAGCACAAAGATATTTTACTTTGTTCTTACTTGTACCAATAGTATGAATCTTTTATTTATTAAATTCTATGTGTTTAGAAGAAGAAATTGAAGTAGACATTCTAAAAGGTAAACTAATTTTGTTCTTCACAAGAAGATGTTTTAATTCATCAAGGTCCTTCTTATAACAATAATGTTCTTCATGTCCATCCTTTTTGCAATATGCACAAGTAGGATTCTCCTTCTTATATGATTCCCCTTTAGATTGGGATTGTGTGTTATTCTTAGACTTGTTCTTCTTCTTGTTCTTCTCTTTTCCACTTGAAGACTTCTCATCCTTTGCAATCAAGGCTTTGGATTTTGAAAACTTCAAAGCACCCATTTAAATAAGCTTATCTTTCTCTCTAGTGATTTGCATAGAAAAATCCTCAAAGGAATGCATCTTAAAATCACTCCCAAAGGTATTCTTTGTAGCATAGAAAGTAGACAACACTAATATTTAGGTCCTAGCTTTGAGAGAGCACTTAGCACCAATTATGTATCACTTTCCTAAAACCACCCTTCTCGAGAAACCACTTAGCATGGTTGGACATGGTTTGGCATCATCGCTAAAAGTTAGCGAAACATATATGGTAAAATTAATTCCCCGTTTTCTGGTCTATTGTTTTTTGATGCACCCTTGTATTTTGCACCTTTTTGGTGTTTTTGTGATACAATATGTACCTACCATTCTACAAGATTGTGCAAAGAGGTACAACCTTGCAAAAAATTTTAAAATAATAAAAGAAATTAAAACTTTGAAATATTTAAAATAAATAGAAATTTAATTTAAAATTTGTACCACTCATGTGCAGGCTTGCATGGTGATGACGCAAGCACAAAACCTTATTATTTTGTAGAAGATTTTGATGGTACGATTTGTATAATCAAGGAGGAAATTTTTTCTCTGATTGCCTAGGGAAAAAGTGTCCAAATTTGATGAATTGATAATTCGATCTTAAAGTTTCTTGGGCCTTTTGGATGTGATTATAGGGTTGGAATTGAACGAGAATGCTCAAATTTGGCAGCTACCTTTTGGATATGGCGACCACCACCCAACTTCAAACCCTTGTAGATTTGACCTTAGATATCCAATTTAAACAAAATAAAAAGAGGAAAAATAACTTTTCTTGGACACTCTAAACTCCCAATGGTATATTAGATCTACATCCAAAAGCTCAGAAATGAACATGCAATACAAAACCACAAGAGGATTTAAAATTTGGTATTTACATACCAAAGTTTTTAATTCTCTATATCATCATTCAATGCAAAGAGAACTCAAATTTTCAATATCTACCAAGATATTCACTCAAGATCTCTCAAAAAGAGGTACCCAACTTGCTTTGATACCATGTAAAAGTTGGCTATGGAGATAGCCACCCAAGATCTAGAGGCCTAAAGGAAATCAAAACTAAAAGAGAAGATAAATGTGACAAGAATAAATTGTATTCCCTATCAATGAATGTAAATATGCAATGATGGTTTAATATGAGATTACAAGAGACCCCTTGGTTATATAACCCAAGGTGAGACATAGGATATCATAATATTATAAAAGCTTCTTAATCATATGGTATGGGCTTCGCATATTAAATGACCCAAGACACAAAGAAGTAAATGGCATGAGATAAAGATAAGATCTAATGTCAACTAAGACTTCTAGAAATATTCCTAGGACCTAAGTAAACTTAACATGTGAATAGTACCTACTAGGTGAATTAGTTAGGCAAAATACCTTATTCACACCAACATACACACTAGATGTAATTTAGTAACAACTTAATACATGTTTTTGAAATATTTTAAAATAACATACTATATGACAATAACATGACATCAGACAAATTCACCGCCAACAATTCACCACCAGTAATTCACCCCCAACAATTCACTGCCAACAATTCATCATCGTGACATATTCATCATGTATACAATTCACCACCAACAATTCATCATCGTGGTATATTCACCACATATACCTTTTTTATGTGTTCAACAAAATCTATGTACTTTTTCTTTTTTGGGTGCTCTTGGCCACTTAAATATTAAAAAATGTATACATGGTGAATATACCACAATGATGAATTGCTGGTGGTGAATTATATATGTGATTATTATGTCACGATGATGAATTGTTGGGGTGAATTGTTGGTGGTGAATTTTCCCAGAGCCCAATAACATACACTTGAGATATAATTTAGTAAAATATCAATAAAAATTCTCAAAGAATTAACATGTCACAAACATTGAATAATTCAAAAATAAAATTATAATTATAACATTATAATTAATGTTTTTGATAGTTATTTTTCCTTTGACACATCCTTTGAGAAGAATTTTGATCTAGATCATTAGCCTGCATTAGCTTGAATCAACTCCTTTTTATCTCACTCTTTGATGAAATTTTATTGATTTGAAGATCACCTCCTGTTTAGATACTTGATATGATCTATTAGAATATTTTCATAAGATATTATAAATAATGTGAGTGTCAAATATATTTGAAGGAACCTTACAACTTTTGACCATACATCTTTCATTATAACTAAACATATTCTAAAGTTTGACAAGCTTGGTAGTTAAA
>VDFB02051625.1:3380-26016 GCA_007258455.2 Sequoia sempervirens | reverse complement strand
ATAGTTTAGGATGAACTTTGATATATTTTTTTTCGATAATGTATGTCATGGGGATGGCTTCCACCCACTTTGTGAGGTACTTAGTGGCAGTAATGATAAACTTGTGGCCACTAGATGAGGTGGGGGTGATTTTTCCAATGAGATCGAGCCCCCACTATGAAAAGGGCTAAGGTGTGACAATAGGATGAAGCTCTTGAGCTAGTGCATGGATGAGGTCCCCATCCTAATGATATTGTAGACACCTTCTAACATAGTCATGTACTTCTCTTTCCATAGTAGGCCAATAATACCCCATCCTCAACAATTTCTTGGCCAAGGTCATACCACTCTAGTGTGAACCACAAATTCCATTATGTACCTCATTCAAGGTGATTAGAGCCTCCTCAACATTTAAGCAATGTAATAGGGTGTCCTCTATGCTCCTATGGTAAAGGGTATCTCCTAGGATAACAAACCGGGATGCTTTCTTGACAAATTTTTTCTTGAGGTTTGAGGTTATGTTAGCTAGGAAGACCACTATTCTTAGGTAAGTGTAGATATCATGGTACCAAGGATCACTAGGACCAACGATTTCCCACACAAATTCAGACTTTGGTACCTCAAATCCAGGCATAAGAAGCTACTCTACTAGGAATTCATGCTTTGGGACATTATGAGGGATGTCTAACAAGGATCCAATTGTTGCCATGGCATTTGTCGCTCTATTGTTTGCTCTAGGTATCTTCTCAGATGTGATCTCAATGAATGACTCCTTAAGACTTTCCACTAATTTAATGTATGGAGTTAGCTTGTTGTCCTTAGTCTAGTACTCACCATTCACTTGATTGATTATGAGTTGTGAATCCCCATATACCTTGAGAGCCATGATATGCCACAACATTGCTATTTTAAGTCCTATGATTAGAGCCTCATATTCTATGATATTGTTCATGTAGGGAAATGCCAACTTGTAAGATCTTGGTATGCAATCTCCCTGGGGAGTGATGAAAAAGACCCCAGCTCCTGATCCATGTTGTGTGTAGGAATCGTCAAAGTACACCTTCTAGTGGTCTACTATGCTCAAGTTGCAAACGGATTCATCGGGGAACTCATAAATTAGCAAATTTTCTAAATACATTGGTGCCTCTGCTAGTTGGTCTACAATAGCTTGCCCTTTGATGGCCTTCTACTCTACATAATTAATATCATATTCTGATAGGATCATGACCCACTTGGTCATCCCTGCTATGAGCATTGCCTTGCAAAGCAAGTATTTGAGTGGTTCGATCTTTGCGATGAGTTTGATTGTATGTGCTAGCATGTAGTGTCTAAATTTATGTGAGGAAAACACTATTGCTATACAAGCTTTTTTGATGAAGGAATAATATAACTCATGCCCTACCTTGGACCGAATAATGTAGTAGATGGCTCTCTATTCTATTTTCATCGTGCTGAGTTAGGAGAGCACCGAGAGCTATTGTTGTTGCTGATATGTAGAGGATTAGAGGCTTTCCTTGGATTGGTGGCATAAGCACTGGAGGTGTGAACAAATATTCTTTGATCCTATTGAAGGCCTAATCACACTTGTCATCCCATTTGTATGCTACCCTCTTGTGGAGTAGGTGAGAGTATGGGATTGACTTATCTGCTAGCTGAGCTATGAACCAGCAGATTGATTGGAGCCTACGTTGTAGGCCTCTTAGTTGCTTTAATGTCTTAGGTGCCTCCATCTCGAGGATTACCTTTACCTTAGCGGGATCTATTTCAATCCCTCTCATGGACACAATGTATCCCAACAGCTTCCTTGATTGTACACCGAAGATGCACTTCTTTGGATTAAGGCGGACCTTGTATTCCTCAAGTTTGTCAAATATGGCACTCAATGCTACTATGTGGTCCCTTCTCTTTTTGGATTTTTCCAATATATCATCAACATAATCTTCCACAGTCCTATGGATCATGTCATGAAATATTAAGGTCATGGCCCTCCAATATGTTGCTCCAGTGTTCTTTAGGCCAAACAACATCATGTTCCACTAATATGTCCCCCATGGACAAGTAAAAGTCATTTTATGTTGATCTTCTTTGGCTATCATGATTTGGTTATACCCAGAGAATTTGTCCATTAGTGAGAGCATCTCATGTCCCACTATCATATCTGCAACCATATCAATGTTGGGTAGTGGGAAGTCATCCTTAGGGCATGCCTTGTTCAGGTCTCTAAAATATGTGCATATACAGATGCCCTCAGTGGGCTTTGATACAGGCGCCAAGTTTGATACCCACTCTGGATAGTCGATTGGGCATATAAATCTTGCATCTAAGAGCTTTTGTAGTTCCATCTTGACTAACAAGGCAATCTAAGGATGCATTTTCCTAAGATTTTGTTTGACAGGATTTGCTTTTGGGTAAACTGTTAGATGGTGGACCACAACTTTTGGATCAGTCCCAAGCATATCAACATAGGTCCATGCAAATTTGACCTTTCTCTCCCTTAAGAAAGCAGCTAGGATTTCATGTTCCTTTGATCTCAATGATTCAGCATGATATGCGGAGTTTCCTCTATTCCTAAGTTGACTAGATTACATCTCTTAGCTAGAATCATTGACTTTTCTTGATGTAGAGTACTGAGAGGAAGATTGAATCCTTCATCCTTTGGTATCTCAGAGAGGTTTTCACCATTGGATACGTCCTTTATTTTTGCTTTTTTTAGGTCAGAGAGTGCCAGGGCATGGTTTTCACTCAAAGACCTTGAGATTATTCTCAAATTTTCACTTTTGCGACTAAAGGATTCAATCATCTCCCCGTAGTAATCTTGTGTGTCCAATATGATACCAAACCCAGCCTTGTGATCCCCACATGGTATGGTATCCCTTAGTCCCATGAATTATGAGAGTGCCTCATCATTTTCAAAAGTGTCTAGAATTGGTGTTCCTCGTTGGTTGTAATCGATGAGTTGGGGGTAGACTAGGTTTATTCCATGGGTTTGATGGTCATTTGTTTCAAAATACATGATGCTAATCATGAGGAGGGAGGTATCTTAAAAAATTATGGGTAAGTCAGTTATGGGATCTTCCTCACTACCTACATCTATGACCTAATCTATGGATATGGGTATTTGATGTGTGGGTGTTGATTGTCGAGGAGGATTTCTGACCTTCCTAACTGAGGCACCTCTGCTAAGTATGGTCACCCTTGGAGGGTACATCTGAGGCCAAGATTTCTTATACAAATCTCTAGAATGATAGGTGCTAGAAGTCCATTGTCATTTTTTCCAAGCTTTATGTTTCTGTCATAGCCCATGGTGAACATCATTTGTAAGCCTTTACTGCTATCATCCATAGGTAGGTCAACTGCTAGTCTATTATCTTGGTACAGGAGGTTGGATGGGTCTTCTTCTATTACCTCCCAACCTAGGTCTCCCCAACTCCTGAAGTTGGATGAGCCTACTATGAAGGTTTGGGATGCTGTTCCTACTGGTTAAGGTTGTCCATGAGATCAAGGAGATTGTGGTAACTCTCCTGCCATAAAAGCACTTTTCTTCATTTTGTAATTCCCACATCCATCATCTTAGATAATGACTTTGATTTTGGAGATATCAAGGATTGAGGGTGCCTCTATCTCAAAAGTTAATGGTAACCTCTTGATTTTCATATGGGAATTTTATGCATTGATGAAAGGTCGATGCAACCACTTGCATCCCATAGATCCACGAACACCCTAGGAGAATGTTATAAGGCAAATCAAGGTCCGGGACCTGGCATGTGGTTTCCATAATGGTGGGTCCTACTTGAATAGGAATCTAGATAGTGCCTAGAGACACTCTTTCTTGGTCATCATAAGTTCTGATTTGATACCTTTACATTTTTTAATGGCATCCTCTAAGAATCCCATATTCTTTATCAACTTTACGGAACAAATGTTAAGACTTGCACCCCCATCCACCAAGACTCTTTTGACTTTATTTTCATGAACCAAGAATACAAGGTGAAGAGCATGATTGTGAGATGGTTGGGATAGGAAGTCTTGATCAGAGAATGTGAGGAAGCTTGGAGTGGTGATATTTCCAACCATAGCTTGGAATTGGTTAGCATCTAGATCCACGAAGATGGTGGACGAGGCTAATGCTTCTTCTAGGATTTTCCTGTGGGTGAGAGATATTTTTAGTAACTCCATGATGGAGATCTGAGCAGGTGTTCTCTTCAGCTGGTCGAGGACATTGTAGCCATGAGGGATGGATTTTGGATTGGAAGTGGATTCCCTAGGTGGTTGTGATAGTGCAGCAATAGTGACCTTGTTGCCGTATGTGGTGGCTCCCTTAATGTTGATGACAAGGACATACTCCTCAAGTGTCGCAAAAACATGTTCATACACATGGTTCACATTCTTATATTTTACTTTTCCCTTATCATTGTTCCCTTTTCTATGGTCATGCATCGGATTTGTGTATATCTTTAGGTCTTGGTTTCCTACAAGTTGCTCCACATTTATGATATTTTCATCAATGAGGTCCTGGATTAGGTTCTTCAACCTCATGCAACTATTAGTGGTGTGCCCTTTGATTTTGTGAAAGCCACAAAGTTGGTTTTCGTTGTACCAGGGTGGTTTCACTTGAGGTTCCTAGTAGTTCTCATAGGTGGGGGTCTTTATGAGATTTTTGTTTATCAATTTCTTTATGACCACCTCAAGTGGTTCCCCAAGGGAAGTGTACTTCTGTTTGGGGGGATTTTTGTTTCACAGGGGTGGTCCCCCTTGATTATTTAGGTTGTTGACTTGATTGTTGGTTGGTTGTTGTTGTGATAATGTGTTGGTTTGCGTGTTGTTTTGATAATTGTTTTTGTGATTTTTGGTAGGTTTGGGTGTTTTTTCTCGGAGCACTAATTATGACCTTGGCATCCACCACACCATCATTTGTGACATTTTTGTTTCTTTCCTACGTGTGAGGTTTCTCATTATAGCTGGTGGATGGGCGATTGTTTTGTTGTTCTGGATATGCGAGTGTCTCTCATTATGCAATAAGGGCTCATTCAATGTTAAGCACCTTTGAGATCAATTAGTCCTATGTGGTGATACCTTGCACCTTGAGATGAAATGCCAAGGTTCCCTCAAGATTGGAGATGATGGTGAAAACTTGTTGTTCTTTAGGCATGGCCCATTTGCTTCTATTGGTCTTGGATCACCATCTTTGCAAGAAGGAAGTGAATGATTCCCCCTTACCTTGTTTGAGAGCCCATAGTTCCTCTAGACTAACTTCCATACCAATATTGAAGGCATATTTTTTTATGAATGTGTCTACTATCTCTTGGAACTTTTGATGTCAGGTGGAAGATGAGATAACCACTCCATGGCTTGGCCAGCGAAACTCTGAGGAAATAGTTGCATCAGATATGTATTGTCATACGATACTTCCATTCAATGCACTTGGATTTCCTTGATATGATCTTAAGGGTTTCCCGTCCCATGATATTTATCAAATTTAGGGATTTCAAACCCCTTGGGGAATGATTTCATTGCAAGGATTTTGTCAAATAGATAGGGGCATAAGTTGCTCAATGTTCTAGTGGTTTTCCTAATTAAAGATCAAGCACTTGTTGCGAGAGCAATTTGATTTGTGTTGTTACATCATCTTGTGGATTAGGGGGGAAGATTGAATGTGTTTTGGAGTGGTTGTTGTGTTTGAGTGATGGGTGGAGTGTTGGGTTTGTTGGTGATAGTTTGTTGCAAGCTCTGTTGATACGCTTGTATTTGTTATTGCGCCAATAACACTTGTTGTTGGTCATGTTGTTGTTGTGCCAACAGATGTTGTTACTCAGCACCAAAATGTGAACCCCAATCCTAGACTTGCATAAACACATCAAACAAACACATCATTAGATCAAATGAAAGTGAGAATCAAGATTCCCTGTGAAAGTCATTTGCAAAAAGCTTAAATGGGAAAGAAAATGAAGAAAATGAACTAAGAAAGCAATGAAATACTATTTTAAGATGCAAACTCTCAATCCCATGGGGGAATTGGTGCCAATTTGATCTGGAAATTGGCCCTTTCCCAACTCCTATGCAAGCTTGTGATGATTTGATGAAGGTTGATCCACTTGGTGATTGATTCAATTGAGCTCAATGAAGAAACCTATAATAACCTAGCTATAAACTTGATAAAATGGATGAAAATGGATATGTTTGAGGATGAAATTGAGTATAGTAGACTTGCTCCAATTGTGGATGATCAAAATGAGGAGAGAAGCCTCTTATTTATAGAAAGACAAGATGGAGGAATGATCAAAATGGAGCAATGTGGGATCATTCAACATCCAATGGGAAAGTGCCACTTGTCAAGATGTGAATGGAGGAAGCTTGAGAACATTTTGATGAATGTTCACAATAAATGAAATTAGGTGGAATTTGAAAATCATGAAATGACATGTTAGAGGGAAAAAGAATGAATTAAATTCCACTTGGCTCAATGCACAAGGACATGTAAGAGGGAATGAATGTCTTGTTGGAAGGACAAATCCACTTGGAGGGATTTTCAAACTTGGAAGGAATATTCCCCTAAAAATGCCAAGTTGAAAGAAAATAGGGATTTAATAAATTCATTAAATGTATTTTCATGTGCAAGTGGCAAAATCTAGAGGAATTGGATGATTATGATTAAATTAATCAGGGTTTAATTAATTTAATGAGGGATTAGATGATGTGACTATTTGATTTAGATTTTTGGGTTGATTTAAATCAAAGATGAGAGGAAAATGATTTAGATTTAATTAAATAAGGATTTGATTTATTTAATTAAAGGGGAGTGATAATGTTAGATTAAATCAAATAAGGTTTAATTTATTTAATTTAATAAGATGACTTTAGAGATTTAACCAAATGAATTATTTAATTAAATAGAGACTAGAGGATTAATTAAATAACATTGATTTATTTAATTAATGAGAGAGAATGACTTAATCAGATAAATAATGATTTACTTAATTAAGGGACGAAGGATGATGATTTAGCTAAGAAAGATTATTTAGGATAAAATGGTGTCGGTATATTTTACATGTCTACAAGTAGATGATTCCTAAGTTTTGAGACTTGTTAAAGAAATTTTGAAGTCGTTAGGTATTTTTATGATGATTTAAGACCTCCTCCTTTGTATAATTGGGCTAATTGAGTGCATTTCCAGCAGTATAGTCATGTTTTCAAGCATTTTTTTCAAAACAATAGCATCTGAATTTGTGATATGTTAAAATTGGCACAAATGGGTTTCTAGAACAACAAATAGCTTATGGGTTTTTAATGTAGTTTGGATGGAATTCTCACTTTTTCCAAGTTGCAAGGCTACTAGGGTTGGAGTCTTGGATGCATGAAATTATGAATCTAGTAAAATAAATTTGAGAGGCAGAATATTTGGATTGTTACTATCATAGTAAGGTTTTTTAAAGCTATTTCAAGGCTTGGTAAGGGTTTCCAAGTAAGAATTAGTGATTGGTAAGTTTGTTGGTTTATCTTCTCAGTTGTTGTTTGGGTCTACAGACCTATTTGCTCCACTTTACACACTAATAACTTAATATATCACCCAACTCTTGACACTTTCAAACACCCATTATTCCCAACTCAAACATACTACAAAACTTCAATAGGTTATTTTAGAACAAACACTTCAAACTAGCTCTTTTTCATTGTCTTAGACCCCAATATAGGCCTATTTTACAAAGAGACTCATATTTTAACTCTTCCCAAACCTAAATTTTTGATGGGGAAGCATTAACCAGTCACCAAAACCAAAAAATTCACAATTAATTTTGGAATATATGCTTCCCATGACACTATTTCACTAAACCCTCATTTTGAGCGATTTTCATGAGGTTTTTATGGAGGTCAATGTTCCAAAGCTTCCCACTCTCTAATAACTCTTCAAAAATGACTATTTAAGGCTAAAAAAACTTAATCTTAACTTAAAATTTTCTTCCCCCAAGTTTCATAGAAATTCACTTACTAAAACCACCATATTTCACTTAAAACCACTCATTCTTGCCATGCATGGCAACACACAAAATCACCTACAACACCTTCCCAACTCTTGAAAACTCACAAAACACATTTTCATACCTATTAAAAACTACCATGGCCATTCCATTGAGCTACAAATCATACAATGGAATGACCATTTTACAATATGAAGGTCTTAAAACCCTTAAATCTAGTTATAGACCTACAGGAAATCTTTTTGCTCTCAGATGCGTAAATCTCAGTGAATATTCATAAGAATGGAACCAAAATAACCTTAGTTTTGTCCTTCACTCGATCAAGTTAGACTCTAAGCAATATAGCACCTATACGGCTTTCTACAAAGTCAGGAAAGGTGCAAATTTGAGTGTAAAATATAGAAATCTCAAGTAAGAATAGAGTTTTTTATTGAAGTTTTTCAATATTATTCCAGTCTCTTTTGTTACAAATGACTACAGTTCCTTTAAAAAGGAATTAAAAATCTTTACCATGCAAAATTGTCACTAACTCCATCAGTTACATTATGGAGACCCACTATCTATACCTAAAACATGCAAACTAGTTGGCAATAAATGCAAGATTTTGCATGCTTTACAATTTTAGCACTAATGACCCCACTAACTTATGTATTTTTGAGTTCCTTTCATTAATGATTGTAAAATCCTTCAAGAATCATTTATTGAAGTGTATTCCATGCTATTAAAACTATGGGGAAGGAAAAAGAGTCACTTTTAGTTGTGGGTGTCTATGTTGACAAGTTTGATCAATCTCAAGAAGACTAAATAGGCGTAAATTGCAAAACACTAATCCATTTTTATGAGTGTTGTTACAAAACAGAGTTATCTTCTCTTTTGATATGTGCTTAAACATCTTATCTTATTGTAGGGCTACCAACCTAGGATACTATTTATATAGTGTGGAATCTTCTACTTGGAAAGGTCATTAGATCATGGTGAGTAGACCTAAAAGGGTGGTGTTTGAATGTTTGGTTGTGAGGATTTCAATCTACTGAGACTGAAACTAAAAGTTTCCTTATGAAAGATGTGCAATGCAATGAATGTAATCAGCAATGTGATTTTTGTGGCTTGGCGAATAAGTATGATAGGTTAGGTTTTGTTGTTGGGATGATGGTTTTCTAAATGGAGAAAGTAATTAGGGGATTTGAGTTGTTATCCCTATAGATTGTGAGTGGAAAAGAGCATGAAAAGTGAGGTTTAAGTTTAGGGTTTCATCAGAAAGGTGAGGGTAGTGATATCCCTTGTTCTTTTAAGCATGTATAGGCATGAATAAAGATGTTTGAGTTGGTTTCAAGGTTTGAGAAGGAGTGGAATATAGTTTTCCAAGTTACCCTCATGTGCTTGAAACAAGGGTTTCATTAATAGGCATTTGGGAAAGACAATCTTTGCAAACCAAGGGTGAATTTGGTGGTTTTGAGGGCTAGTAAGTGCTTCCCGATTGGTTTCCTGGGCTAGTTGTATGATTAGAGAGGTGTCTCTTTGTAAATTTAACCTAATTGGCCTTGTCGACAGTGTTATTTCTTATTTTTGTGCAAGATGTTCCAAAAGAGTCGTATGTGGGTTTGAAGTATGTTGAGCAGGACTGAAATGGGTCTCTACAATGATGATTATTTGAAGGGGTTGTTAAGAGTTTCAAATAGTTAAGTTGACAAATTTGGGTCTCCTCGCCTACAATCAAAAGCATTCTTTTGTTACAGCCTACATAAAATAAGAAGTGAGTCACAACCCAATTTGTTTTCCATCCTGCAACTGTGATGTGCATTTTGTGTTTGTAAAATATGAACAAATATTGAAATGGAGTGTTTTTCTGAAAGTAAGGGTTGTCATAAAACAAGAAGGTGAACTTCAAAACATTGTTCTATTATAGTCTGCTTAAAATAAGAAGTGAGTCAGAACCTAGTGTGTTTTCCATCACACAACTGTTATGTGCATTTTATGTTCGAAACATATGAACAAATATTGAAATGGAATGTTTGGTGAAAGTAAGGGATGCCATAAAAGAATAAGGTGAACTTGAAAATATTTTTTTGTTACAACCTGCATAAAATAAGAAGTGAGTCACAACCTAGTGTGTTTTCCATCATGAAACTATTATGTGGATTTTCTATTTGAAACATATGAACATATATTGAAATGGAATTTTCGGTGAAAATAATAGTTGCATAAAAGAAGAGGTGAACTTGACAACATTATTTTGTTACAGTCTGCATAAAATAAGAAGTGAGTCATAACCCATTGTGTTTTTCATCATGCAACTGTTATGTGCATTTTCTATTGGAAACATATGAACAAATAATAATGAAATGGAATGTTTGGTGAAAGTAAGGGTTTTCATCTATCAACATCTTGTTTTTAGTTATTCAATTTGAAGTAAATTAAATAATACTTGGAGTTAGAAAGATGTGAAATGCAATGAATGTAATCAATGATATGAATATAGACTAAAAAAATATATTTTCTACAATTCATTAGTTAAACTCATTTGATTACAACAAATAGAATGCTCCCATTATTTGCCATGTTGGAAAACACATTGTCCATACACAGTTAGTTCGTTATGAAAAGTATTGTTTCACTTTGAATTTTTTTAGTAGTTGTTTCATGCAATCCAAATGTCATTCCTGCCTTCCTTCGTGTGAATGCAACAAATAGAATGCTCACATTATTCATACTATTTGAAAACACATTGTCCCCTATCACCTATTTCATCATTAAAATGTTAATGTTTCCTACAATCTAAGAATTTAATGAATCCATCATTCAAAGTGTGTTTCTAATTAGATAATGTTGTATCTGCTGAAATTTTTGTTGTCTTTCCTTTCAGGCATTGTTGTTCCTGTTGTTCCATTCATGTGTTGTCATATGCCCATTGGAGATACTACACATGTTGCTTCATTAAGTTCCAAACAATAGGCACAATCTATTCAGTGAAAACATTATCTATATCTTTCACTTTGCTCGCTTCTTTTTTACTATTTCCATTGCATTGACAATGTCTTTCTAATTAGAGAATGCAGGTGTACCTTCTGAAAAAAGTTGTTTTTTCTTTCATTTTAGGTATTTTAGTACCTGTTGCCACAATTCTATAGAAGATGTCCCACAATTCACAAGCATGGATGGCTAGTTGGTCGACCAACTACCACTCATATCTTCCATGCAATATTCTTGCTTGAATTGAGGAATTGAGCCTCCTGTACAAGTTGTGGGAAAAGATGTTAAGGAGAATTAATAGAAAAGGGTCAAACCACATATATTTCAACTATGATAATTATGCTCACTTCTTCAATAGTGTCTTTGGTGTATGGGCACATATGGGCATGGATGTTCGATATTACAATCTAGAAATAGAGATTGTAAATTTATGTGATTGGCCAATGTCTCTTTACCAATAAATTTGAGACCTTTTCCTAGCTAGATGCATCTGGAAGGTGTGCATCAAACCAATAGTTATCATACGCAAGCACAATCTTACGGACTATATGAGCATGAGTTTTATGATATTCCTCAAGGTGGAATCTCTAATTAGTAATCACATGGGTCCTATGGAGGAATGGTTGCTAGCCATGTTCAATTCAACCACATTCTCAGGTTAGAGATCCACGATGTCAAGCCCTCATTCAGGCTGCTACATGTGAATTACGGGGTGCCAACATTGTATGTTGTCAATTCCACCTTGAAAATCAGAGTGCTCCAAATCCATTTGGATGTTGAGAACACAGATATTATACTTGTTCGTAAATGGTTGACATAGTTCTCAGTGTTAGCAGTATTAAATGTGGATTGTAATTTTCTTTAAATTGTATAATATTGACTCGAAATGTTTTTACATTTCACTGTGTGATGTGAATTGTTGTTATAAGATTTAAAGGTGAACTTGAATACATTATTTTTTTACAGTCTACTTAACAGAAACTATTGTCTTTCAAGAAGAATTGAGAAGCGAGGGACAACCCTCTATGTTTTCCATTTTGCAACTTTTCTTGTGAATCTTCTCTTCCAAACGTATAAGGATATTGAAATGAAATGTTTGTTGCAAGTAATGGGTTGTTATAAAATATGAAGGTGAAATTTAATACACTATTTTGATATAGTCTGCATAACAGAAACTATTATCTTAGAACAAGATTTTAGAGGTGAGGGACAACCCTGCATGTTTTCCATTCTGCAACTATTTTTTTGTGCATAGTGTGTTCCAAATGTATAAAGAAATTGAAATGGAATGTTTTCTACAAGTAAGGGTTGTTATAAAATATGAAGGTGAACTTAAATAGATTGTTTTGTTATAGTCTACATAATAGAAAGCATTGTCTTTGATGTAAGAGTGGAAAAATCAATGAAATACTCTATTTTTCAGTTATTTTCATGCATTTTATGTGTTTGAGGCCATTGTACGGCCATATTTTGAGGATAAATCATCTCCTCCTCCAATGTAAATGATAGCCATGTGAGTCTACTTTATGATTCATTTGGTTTCATTTAAATCCATTTAGAATTGTGAAATATATTGAAGTTTTTCTCTAGGTGGGTAAAACCCTAAATTAGGGTAAACAATGTATAATAAAAATTGTGTTTGTTAGATTTGCACCATTGGAATATCCTAAAAATTGGTGAAAGGAATGTTTGATGAGTATTGTAAATGATGTGAAGTTTACAAAGCATGGTAAGGTGGTTTTGGGCAGTTAGCATGAAGCCCAAGGTCTGGAAAATGGGTAAAATTTGTAAATGATTGTGTACATTGGTGACTTGATGAGTTTTGTTTGTGGAATATGAGTCCTTATGTAATTTTATTTTTTAAATGTTTTTGGGCATAGTTAAATCCATTCCAAGATAGGGATTGGTGAATTTATGATTTTTTGGAGACCATTTATTGACTGTCCTGTCAAGACAGAGTTGTCAAAAGGCCTAGATTGAACAATATTTGGAGTGTTTGGAATTTCCTTCCTTCAAAGGCTAAAAAGACATTGAAGAGTCATTCATACAAAGTATTTTACATGCCATGGAACTAATTTAAGAGTCTAAGAGAGTCTTTTTTTGATGTTTGTCAAATTGAATGATTAAAGGAAGCCTGATTAGGTTGGTTAAGGACAATCTATTTTGAAAGTTCACATATTGAGATGTTTAAGTTGGGGATTGGTTTGAGTCAGTCTTTTGTTGTTGGTTAAAGTGTTTTAAGGAATCTACAAGAGGTTTTTGGGATTGGTTCTCAATTTAGGTATTTTGAAACAAGGGTTTTGTGAAGGAAAGTTGCCTCAAAGGTGGAGTTTTTTAGTTTAGTGATTTGAGTTGTTTGCAAGAGTGTAGTTACTTTAGTTGTTTGACCCTTGCATTGTCATCAAACATTTGTTGCAAGCAAGTGAAGTTATAAAAATATGAAGGTGAACTTCAATACATTATGTTCTTACAGTGTGCATAACAATAATTGTTGTCTTTCAACAAGATTTCAAAAGTGTGGGACAACCATGTTCTTTTCCATCTTGCAACTTTTTTTTGTGTATCTTGTGTTCCAAATGTATAACGATATTGAAATAAAATGTTTGTTGCAAGTAAGGGTTGTTATAAAATATGAAGGAAAACTTGAATATAGTGTTTTGTTGCAGTTTGCATAACATAAAGTGTTGTCTTTGAAGAAGAATTGAGAAGTGAGGGAAAACCCTCTGTGTTTTCCATCCTGCAACTTTGTTTTTCTGTGCAACGTTTGCTGCCAACAAGGGTAGTTATAAAATATGAAGGTGAATAAGATTTGAAAAGTGAGGGACAACCCTCTGTGTTTTCCATCATGCAACTATTATGTAAAATTTGTGTTCAAAACATATAAATAGATATTGAAATGGAGTGTTTTGTTGAAAGTAAGGGTTGCCATAAAATAAGAAGGTGAACTTCAAAACATTCTTTTGTTATAGTCTGCAAAAAATAAGAAGTGAGCCACAACCCACTGTGTTTTCCATGATGTAACTGTTATGTAAATTTTTTGTTTGAAACATATGAAAATATATTGAAATAGAGTGTTTTGTTGAAACTAAGGGTTGTCAACAAACAAGAAGGTGAACTTCAAAGCATTCATTTGTTACAGCTTGCATAAAATAAGAAGTGAGCCACAACCCACTGTGTTTTCCATGATGCAACTATTATGTAAATTTTGTGTTTAAAACATATGAGCAGATATTAAAATGGAGATTTTTGTTGAAAGTAAGGGTTGCCATAAAACACTAAGGTGAACTTCAAAACATTCTTTTGTTACAATCTGCAAAAAATAAGAAGTGAGCCACAACCCACTGTGTTTTCCATGATGCAACTATTATGTAAATTTTGTGTTCAAAACATATGAAAAGATATTGAAATGGAGTTTTTTGTTGAAAGTAAGGGTTGTCAAAAAACAAGAAGGTGAACTTCAAAGCATTCATTTGTTATAGCCTGCATAAAATAAGAAGTGAGTCACAACCCACTATGTTTTCCATGATGCAACTGTTATGTAAATTTTGTGTTTGAAACATATGAGTAGATATTGAAATGGACTATTTTGTTGAAAGTAAGGGTTGTCATAAAACATGAAGGTGAACTTCAAAACGTTATTTTGTTACAGTCTGCTAAAAATAAGAAGTGAGCCACAACCCACTATGTTTTCCATGAAGCAACTGTTATGTAAATTTTGTGTTCGAAACATATGAATAGATATTAAAATGGATTGTTTTGTTGAAAGGGTTGTCATAAAACATGAAAGTGGACTTCAAAAATTCTTTTGTTATAGTCTACAAAAAATAAGAAGTGGGCCACAACCCACTGTGTTTTCCATGATGCAACTGTTATGTAAATTTTATGTTCGAAACATATGAACAAATATTGAAATGGATTGTTTTGTTGAAAGTAAGGGTTGCGATGAAAGAAGAAGGTGAACTTCAAAACATTGTTTTGTTACAATCTGCATCAAATAAGAAATGAGTCACAACCCACTGTGTTTTCCATCATGTAATTGATATGTGCATTTTGTGTTTGAAACATATGAATAGATATTGAAATGGAATGTTTGGTGAAACTAAGGGTTGTCATAAAATAAGAAGGTGAACTTCAAAACATTGTTTTGTTACAGTCTGCATAAAAGAAAGCGGTCATTCAACAAGAATTGAGAAGTGAGTCACAACCCAGTGTGTTTTCCATCATGCAACTATTATGTGCATTTTTTGTTTGAAACGTATGAACAGATATTGAAATAGAATATTTGTTGAAAGTAAGGGTTGTTAAAAATTATGAAGCTCAACTTCAATACATTGTTTTGTTATAGTGTACATAACATAAAGTTCTAGTTGCTTTTTCTTACATTTCTAAGTAAGTTTGACATAAATAATAAGACTTGACATGGCATTGCCTACCATTATTTGATGGCATTTTACATTGTTTGTAATGAAATTTTACATGGCAACAAAAATTGTTATGAAATATACAAGAACATAGTCTTATATTTTATTTAATTAAGAGTAGTAAATGCTTTTGACCCGAAGTTATGAACGGATGAGGTCACAAACGGGGGACCTCATCCCCAATATAAATTGTAAAAAAGTAAACCTCAAATAGATTGGAGCCTTGATGGCAAGATTAACAATACAACTTAACAATCACACAATGACACTTTTGGAAAAAGACCGTAGTCTTCAAACATACCAAAGTACTATAATTCCACATGATAATTGAACAAAAATTACAAGATCACAAATAATGTAATTCCACACCATAATTGTTCAATAATTACATGATCAAAGATATTGAAATGGAATGTTTGCTACAAGTAATGGGTTGTTATATAATAAGAAGGTGAAGTTCAATACATAGTGTTGATACAATTTGTATAACAAAAAGTGTTGTCTTTGAAGAAGAATTGAGAAGTGAGGGACCACCTTGTGTGTTTTCCATCATGCAAGTTTTTTTGTGGATCTTGTGTTGTAAACGTATCATAGTATTGAAATGGAATGTTTCCTGAAAGTAAGGGTTGTTATAGAATATGAAGTTGAACTTCAATACATTGTTTTGTTGTAGTCCCTAGAACATAAAGTGCTCATTGCATGTGCTTACATTTGTAAGTAAGATGACATACATAAGTAAGTTTTCATACCAAAGTAACTGACATAGGACAATGCGTTTTCCAACACTACAAGCAATGCAAGCATTTTATTTGTTTTGATCACATGGAAAAAAGAAATGCCATTTTTACTCAATCAACTAGTTATAAAATTTGAAAGTGGACTTCATTACATTTTTGGAGTGTATAAAATAAAAAATATTTCATGAAATATGAAAGGGGACTTAAATTCATTTTTGGGATGTTAGAAATAAATACTTATCATAAGGAAATAACTAATAGGGGATAGTGTGTTTTCCAAAACTGCAATTAGTGCCAACATTTCATGTGTTCCAATCACATGGAAAAAGGAAATATGAAATTTCCACTCTACCTAATAGTCATTCTAAAAATTGAAAGTGGACTTCATTTCTTTTTGGGAGAGTACGAAATAAAGACTTTTTAGAAGAAAATAATTGACAATGGACAGTGTGTTTTCCAACACTGCAACCAATACAAGCATTTTATTTGTTACAATGACATGAAAAAAGGAAATCTGCCATTTCCACTCTACCAAATCGTTGTTGTAAAAATTCAAAGTGGACTTCACTTCATTTGGAGCGTGAGAAATAAAAAATTTCTGTAAGGAAATTACTGAGAGGGGATAGTGTGTTTTCCAACACTGCAAGGAATGCAAGCATTTTATTTGTTCCAATCACATGGAAAAGGGAAATCTACCACCTCCACTCTAGCAAAGACTTGCTCTAAAAATTCAAAGTGGACTTCATTGCATTATTGGTTGTAATGAAACAAATACTTATCATAACAAAATAAATGACAAGGGACGGTGTGTTTTCAAAACACTGCAAACAATGCTAGCATTTTATTTGTTCCAATCACATGGAAAAACAAAAAATTCCATATACAGTCAACGAAATACTTGTTCTAAAAATTGAAAGTGGACTTCATTACATTCTTGCTCATAAGGAAACAATTAGAGGGCTATGAAAAGTTTGATATGAAATGGATAAGAACAAAGTGTTCAAACACATGAAAATAGTATATTTGTTCAGCATAATTGTTGATGTAGAGCCATAAAAATGCATGATTCTATGGAGTAAGAACCACCATTTCACGCCCATGTCAATAGAGCCATTCTAATTAAAAGAAAAACTAGAAATTCAAAGCTTCTAAACTACAAAACGACAAAATGCTTTTAACATAAATCATTCTCCATTGGCGTCCTAATACCAAGTTCTTGTTCATGCACTTTTTCTCTCAGATTTGGAAAGCATAGGTGCAACAAAAGGTAGTTGGTGAATGGATTAATGTAGTTGGATAAAGATGTATGCATATGAAAAACTTGTGAGAAAAATTTGTGAGGGCTAAAATGAGAGGGAAATCCCATTTAAATAGGAGTTCCTTGAGGATGGAGATGGGTTGAAGATAAAATGTGGGATAAAAGATGTGAGAGAAGGAAATGACATTATCCCACATTGTTGGGTTAAATGTTATGCATGAGAATGAAGGTGATAAAGGGATATTAGATTAAAATGTACCTAAATAATTAAATATGAATAAAATGATTAAAGATGCTTTACTGAAATGCAATATTTCATGAGTGATTTATTCAAATGATATGATTTAATATGAAAGTTATGATAATTAGTTTATTATGAAACAATAGTCAATGACTATGATAATTAATTTATTAATGGAGATGAATACGAAACAATTGGATGATAATGATAATTGATTTAAGATGAAAATGATGTTTATGACTTATTATTCAAATGGATTATGAATGATTATGATTTATTATGCAAATAGATATGAATGATAGTGAACGAAAAATGAACGATAGTGGTTTATTATGTGAATGTATTGTGAATGATAATGTGAATGGACATGAATGCTTATGAAACAGATTATGAACGAAAATGATCGTTTATGCAAAATAGTTATGAACGACCATGGGATGGATATGATTGTTTATGCAAACGGTTAGTGAATGACCATGGGACAGATATGATCATTTATGCAAATGGTTAGTCAATGACCATGGGATGAATATGATTGTTTATGTAAACGGTTAGTGAATGCCCATGGGATGAATATGATCGTTTATGTAAATGGATAGTGAATTACCATGGGACAGATATGATCATTTATGTAAATATTTAATGAACGACCATGGGATGAATATGATTGTTTATGTAAATGGTTAGTGAATGCCCATGGGACAAATATGATCGTTTATGTAAATGGATAGTGAATTACCATGGGACATATATGATCATTTATGTAAACATTTAATGAATGACCATGGGATGGATATGATTGATTATGTAAATGGATAGTGAATTGCCATGGGATAGATATGATCGTTTACATAAATGGATAGTGAAAGAGCACGAGACGGTTTAATGATTCGATGAAATGCATGAATAGAAGAAAGTATTGAATGAATAGATTAAGTAAATAATAATATCTATTTAATCAATAGGAGAATGTCGTTATGATTGTGAGGACAAATTCGAGTGTCTGCATTTTGCCCCTTTTGAGATAATGTAGCTTGTCGCGTTGTTTCAAAGAAAAAACTGATCAACTGATACATGCCTTAGAGATATCCTAGTAAGGATTATGATAAGAATGATATGCCTCCTTGAGAGATTGATCGAATAAATTGTAAGAAGATTAATCTCTCAATAGATGTCTAGAAAATGATTAGATACTTGATATTGTGCAAGTGATAAAGCAGTAATGTACATTTGATGGAAATGCATAGTTAATGGGCATAACTAAACAATTGATGGAAATGATCAATATAGTCAGGTTGATGAAGTTGATTGAGATCGATGCTTGTGCAAGACAAGTTGATGCAATGATTGATTGATAGATGAAGGGGACATGAGATTTCAAGAAGCAAGTTGATTGATTTGCGATTAGATTGATTTGCAATTGGATTCGAGCGACATATATTAGTTAGATAAGGCAATTGATTGATTTCTCTACGAGAAGAGAGATGAAGAAAATGAAATGCAAGAAATGGTAGGTGGAAGAAAATGAAGGTGATGAAACCTCTTGTGCCCTTAAGTGATTTTATCATCATTGAGCTTATTATGTCGCAAATTAGTATAAGTGTCTAGATAACATGAACATCGAGATTACCTAAATATTGTTTGCGTTTTTATTTAGTAGCAAAGTATAAGAATCTAGGTATAAGAACCTTAGATGACCTGAATACTTATTGCATGGAAGAAACTATTAGACAAGGAATACTCTCATCCACATTAGACTCATAGATCCTCGATAGTTTTAGAAAACCGCATCCTAAGACGAGTCATCCTATGAATAAGAAACAATCCACATACAACAAACAAGTGAACATGCCCCATCCTTGCCTCTCTAGTCCAAGACATCTTGGAGAAGCTAAAAGGCATGTCACCAAAGATAAAATCATAAAACAATCAAAGATAAACAAACAAACATGCATCATGCTTCAATATAGAACTGATTCTTGGTACAGTTTTATGCGTTTGATTGGATTTGAAAGGTGGATTGATAAATATGTTGTTATGTTTGCTTGATTGTCAATACTGGTGTGTTTTGATTTTGTTGAAGTTCAAAGTTGTGTGGCAATTTGAAAGTGTCATTGTTTCTTTTTTTTGGAATTTTAAAAAAAAATCGGTTTTGGATTTTTTCAAGACATTTTATGATTTTTTTAAAAAAATTAGGGCATTTATGATTTTATTTTTTTTTAGGACATTTTATGATTTTTCTTTGGATTTTTTTCAAGACATTTTATGATTTTTTGGATTTCTTTAGGACATTTTATGATTTTTTGATTTTTTCAAGAAATTTTATGATTTTTGGATTTTTTAGGGAATTTTATGATTTTTTGAATTTTCAAGGCATTTTATGATTTTTTATGATTTTTTCAAGATATTTTATGATTTTTTGGATTTTTTTAGGACATTTTTATATTTTTTTGGATTTTTTCAGGACTTTATGATTTTTTGGATTTTTTACAGACATTTTTATGATTTTTTGGATTTTTTCAGGATATTTTATGATGGAAATAGACAAGCAAATAGATAAAGAGGGTAGTTTCTCTAACCGTGAGATGCTTAGTATCCTAACCCATCGCTAAGGTTAAGAAGATGCCCCAGTGAGGGATAGGACCAACCTAGTACGCATGGAAAAGTAAGCAAGTGAGGGGAATGTCGAACAATTTACAAGCCATGGTGAGTGTGAAAAGGTCCTTATGAAGTGAAGAGTGAATGAAAATGAGATGAAAAGATCAAGTAGAGCTCCAAAGGAAAGAGGAACAAAGCATCTACACATGGCGTCACTTTCTCAGTTTTCACCATAGTACTTGCTCAAGGCACCACCGAAGTGGTTTTCACCATTGAATGAATTGGTTTCTCTTTACTTTTTTTTTCAAGACTTTTTTCCTTTTTTTTTAATTTTTTAAGGACTTTTTTCTCTCTTTTTTTGTATTTTTTCAGGACTTTAAAAAAGATTGTACCCTCTAAAGTACTCAGGTATAAAACTTGCAAATGTGCATACTATTGATGGGATCACTAAGCAATTGACCTTCCAAAGTAGATAACTGGTATGCCCCATATCCATACACAACAGTGATAACGTATGGACCCAACCAGTTAGGCTCAAATTTACCCCTTTTTCGATTTTGTTGATTGCGAGGATTTTCACAAAGGACAAGATCCCCAACCTCAAATGTACATGGCTTCACTTTATGATTATAACTTCGGCACATCCACTACTGGTATGCTCTAAGATGATTGAAAGCAATTTTTCTTCATTCATCTAATAGTTCCAACTCCTACAAATAGGAAATATAATATTCTTCATCACTAATTTGATTGTGCAAGGAGGCATGCAAAGAGGGAAGCTCGACCTCAATGGGAAAGATGGCTCCAGATCCATAGACAAGGGCATATGGGGTAGCACCTATGGGAGTGCAGACACTCGTGTGATAAGCCCACAAGGCAAGATTCAATTGAATATGCCAATCTCGACTAGCTTCATTGATCATATTTTTAAGAATTTTGAGAATGGTTTTATTTGAGGCCTCAACCCGACTATTATCTTGAGGATAATAAGGTGTGGAGAAGTGATGTTGTATATGGAATTTCTCACAAAGTTCACAAACATCTTGATTTTTTAATGGACGACCATTATTTGTGATGATGGATAAAGGAACACCATAATGCCAGATGATGTAGTTTAGTATGAAGGTGGCTATTTTTTTCCAGAGATATGAGTGAGAGGAACAACTTCAATCCATTTTGTGAAATAGTCAGTGGCAGCAAGCATGAACTTATGACCATTAGATGAAGGTGGATGGATCTTTCCCACAAGATCGAGCCCTCACTAATAAAAGGACCATAGTGTAGCAATAGACCATAATTCCTATGTAGGAGCATGTATCAAGTCTGCATGTTTTTTACACTACTTGTATTTTTTAACAAATTGATAAGCATCCTTTTCCATTGTAGGCCAATAATAACCCATACGCAAGAGTTTCTTAGCTAAGGTAGGACCACTAGAATGTGCCCCACATATACCTTCATGTACTTCTTGTAAAGCAGTTTTGACCTCGTTGTGCTCAAGACATTTGAGTAAAGTACCATTGAGACCTCAGCGGTAAAGGGTATTGGCTAAGATCACATAGTAGTAAGCTTGACAGATAAAGGTTTTACAAGATATATTGGATAGGTCTGGTGGCAAGGTGTTATCTCAAAGATAGGTATAAATATCCACATACCATTGGGAATTAGGACCAATAATAAGACAAATCATTTTAGATTGTGGTATATTGTAAGCAAGTTCCAAAAGAGGATCTACCAAGAACTCGCAGTAGGCAGCATTGCTTGGCATTTCCACAAGTAAACCAATTGTTGCCATTGCATCATCAGCTCTGTTGTTATCTCACGAAATCTACTCAAAAGAGATTGATATGAAATAGGCCTTGAAGTCATCCACCATTATTTTGTAAGGCATCAATTTTTCATCTTTTGTTTTATAGTCATCATTGACTTGTCTGATCACCAGCTGAGAGTTACCAAGAACACGCAACTCAAGGATTTTTCATTGCACAACTATACAAATCCCAAAAAGTAATGCCTCATATTTTGCAATATTGTTGGTACATGGAAATTGTATGTTATAAGCTTTAGGTATACAATCCACTTGTGGAGTGACAAAGAGAATGCCAACACCAGAACCACCTTGTGTGAAGGAGCTGTCAAAACATAAAGTTCAAAGATGTGTAGATTCCATGTTGAAGATTGATTCATCTGGAAATTTTGTAATAAGAGGATGAATATCTGTCATAGGAGCATTGACAAGTTGATATGCTATAGCTTGTCCTTTGATTACCTTTCTTTCTATGTACTCAATATAAAACTCACTAAGAATCATCACCCATTTAGATAGTCATCCTATGAGTGTTGCTTTGTTCAAGAGGTACTTAAGAGGATTAATTTTTGCAATGAGCTTTGTCTGATGTGTAATTTTGTAATGCCATAGCTTATGTGATGCAAAAACTACAAGGCACACTCTTTCAATA
>VDFB02051624.1:61776-78920 GCA_007258455.2 Sequoia sempervirens | reverse complement strand
GATCAAACTCAGAGTTGAGCTTATGTCAAAACCCATAAAAAGAGGAGAAACAAAGATATGGCGTGTGATGACAAGAGTCAATTCACTCTTGCACTGAATGCTCAATGATGTATTCGTCATAACTGGAGAACACTTGTTGAAGAGTACCTGAATTAGGCCCATCCAACCAATCATCCTCAAATTTGATCCTTTCAAATTCTGCAGAAACCAATCTTTGTATCTCCTTTAACTTGATTAATTCCCTTCTAGCATTTCTTGTCTCCTCCCTGATATCCATAAACTGATCAAATAATAGATTCTCCCCATCGTCTCCCTTTTTCATAATTTCCTCAAACCTACCCCTCCATCTCTCCCTTAGCTTATCCAAAGACGAGCCTTCTTTTCTTGAGGAATCTAGGTTAATTAAAATGGCCACAATTTCCTCTAATTCAACCATCTGTTGATTCAAATCTTTGGTCATTTCTCAAACTTCTTCTTGATGCCCATGAATAGTCTTAGACTTATACCTTATGATGCTCATAGTTTTTTCCACAAAATCTGCATTATCATGCTCAAGAATTGAATATTCCAGCAAGGTGGACTTTGGCACTTTTCCAATATCTTCAAGCTTTCTAACACATTCCTTGTATTCATCATCTTGCTTATCTAGATCCTTGGCCTACTGATCTACATCCTTTTCCAATTCAAGAGCAACCTTATGAATTTTAGAACATTCAATGAGAACATCATTGACCTCCTGGTTGAGCTTTTCTAGCCATTTATCCATCATTCCTACCTTGCTTTTCATTTGAACCAAATCATCTACTTCCTTCTTTGTTAATAAAACTAGGGATTCAGGAAGAGCAGCTTGTTGGGAAATGGGACTTGAAACATCTTTCAAAAACCTATGGAGCTGATCCAATTGAGCCTTAAGCTCATCCTTCCTTTGTTTATCTTTGATCATCCAGGATTTAGTTGAAGAGGCCACAATATCAATCAAACTCATTTGCTAGTTTCTTGTAGGCCTTCCCAAATTTACCGCCCCCAACTGATAATCGGTGATTTGCATATCATCATGGCTCTTCTCCATTATGGGTATGGCACATTCAGCAACAATCTCTCCAGCATCAGTGAGCCTAGTAGAGTGAAGAACTCGGGCCTTCTTTTCAGGTTTCTCCTTCTCAATTTCTTTCATCATTTCCTCCCAATTCAATGGTTGTGATTGAACAACTGGTTTGCTTTCCAAGTCTAGTTTTAACCAAGTAGGAGCAATAGGAGTACTGGTTTCCTGGGCTGAGGAAGAACCAACAGTAGTGGAAGACAAAGGTTGTAACAATGTAAGCTCAAGTTGAGAATCAACCTCCTACACATTTTACTGATCACTTTGTTCCTTTTCCTGTGCTAACTTTTTTGCTTCCTCCTTATCCTTCTACTCTTGTAGCCTTTTAGCCTCCAGCTCCTACTTTAAACATTCCTCTTCCACTTTCTTTTTCACTAACATTTGATCTTGCTGCTTCTTCATCTCTTCAACATAGTCGCATGCCTCCTTGGACTTATTTTCATATTCAGTAATCTCAACAGTCTCTTTTTCCCTTTTCAAACGTTCTTGTTCTTCCCTCTTCCTATAAGCCTCTTCTTGTGCCTTGAGCTTAGCTTCAAGAGCTTATTTTTCTCTTCTCTGCTGGGCCTTTTCCTCTTCAAGGATATGAATCTTTTGCTGCATCATCAACTTATCTCTCTCTTCCTGTATCTTGAGCTCCTGCTCCTTTTGTTGTTTTTGTTGATCTAATTCATTAGCCTTGACCTTATCTTCCAACTCCTTCTACTTGACCACCAATTCAGATTGTGCCTTGGCTTCCTCCTCTTGTTGCTTAGCTTATGCCTTAGCTTATGCCTTGGCATCAGCTTCTCTTTTTACATCTTCAAAGAGTTTCCACTGATCTCCTTAGTCAATATGAGTTTCGTCCCTACATCATCTGTCATATCAAGATATGTTAATACATGATGCTCTTTATCAGATGGAGTCTTTTCTGAATCTGTTTCTACATTATGTATCTCAATTTCATCCTCCATTTTCCTTAAGACCTCCACTTCATCATGGAGGGCTCCCTTTCATGATTCTTGACCTAGTTGTTGTGTATCAGAGGGCTGAGTAGAAACCTCCCCTGCAGTAGATGTAGAAGCCTCCACTTTCGCAATTGTTTCATCTTCCTACACCTCCGGGAGGTCTTGAGGGACCAACTCCTCTTGTGTATTAGAAGGCATAAACTCTAAGGGTTCCTTAGGTGCAATCCTTCTCTTTTCCCTTTTATATCCTTGGGTGGTACCTACAGCTTTCCGCTTTTTAGATGATTGAGTCTCAGTCTGATTAGCCCTCAAACTCACCCAGTGAATACTCCTATCCAACACCAGTCTTGCAATTTTCTTTATGTCAATTGTCTCCTCAGCATTCCATTCTATTGGATCAAGATCTTTAGTACCAATCTTGTCTGCATTATACTCGAGATCCAAAACTATCCCATCATCAAACAACATTTCTAGAATGTCTTCCTTTATCCCAAACTCAACCATAAGTTGGATAGGTATCCTTTCATAATTATTTTTCCTAAGGTCATATTCATCCTATAAGTCCTCCCAAAAATCCTCCAACAGATTAAAGTGCTTATCAAAGACATTGGGAAGCAAAGCCCTCAACTTGTGCTTAGGGTCATAGTGCTTCCTTGCAGTGTACAATCCCAACATTAAATAAACTAATTCATCACAAATGACCTTAGCCTCCTGAATGCATCGACATCTAAAGACTCCCACCCTCATTGGAAACTTATGGCAACCAATCTTGTGTTTGTTGCCAAACTTGTAATTAACATCCAAGGCTTGATAAATAAACTCCATTAGAATGATCCTATCACCACAACATCTAGGTAGAAAATGGGGGTGACCATCAAAGCCTGCTAACGTGAAATAGGTGAATGTGGGGTACTGGATAAACCAATACCCCCACTCATTCACAAAATCCATTTCTTCCCTGCTAATCCTATATCTCGCATCACCATTAAGGTTGTTAATAATAACATAAAAAAGGCATCATTTACCCTTCTATAATGTTGCTCTAATGCCTACAAGGTGAGCTGATTATAATACTCCCACACTCTCCTCTGTCCTTGGGCTTCCTCCAATATACCCACTATTTGAAGTCTAGGAAAAATCCCCACTTGGTCAACTGCATAAGCTACATAGGAGGTCATAAAGAAACACTTTATTTCTCTCGCTTTTATCATTTGATTGTGAATGTTGTTTGATACTATCATTGACCAATCAAATTGTTGCCTCCCACCCAAAATAGTTTGGATAAAAGGAAACATTCATTCCTTAAATAGTGAAGCATACCTTTTTCCAAACACCCTAGAAAGGAACATAATTATATCTACAATCTCTTTACTAAAATCTACCCTCTTAGGCTGGTCCGGAAGCTTGGTTAGAGACTTCTTCTCCACCCTCATCCAAGTCTTATTCATGTGAAATCTATTCCTCTCCTTATTATCACTGTAAAGCTTCAAAGCATCTGCCTCATTCAATTGCCTAGGATTCCCAGGATCAGGTATATTAAACTGGAATTTGATCATTTGAGGCATGAATTCAATAATGACATTACCCTTTACATCCACACACTGCCTAGTAGCAGGGTTATATGCTCTAGCTACCGATAGAATCAACTCTGGACATTGGATAGATAGGGGGAAGAGTGTAACATGTGCCAATGCAGATTGAACTATCCTTTCTGTCCTTACTGTGACCTGCTCCTCGGTGAATGTCTCCTCATGCAATTCTTCATAGTTAAAAGGGCCCAAATTGGTGTCAATAATATCAGCCCAGTCGAAATCAATCTTGCTAGCTATGAGGGAAAATTCCCTATGCTTACATCTCAAAGTATACGGAAGTTGTTCCACCTTGATCTTCTTCGGTATAACTCCTTTCCATGAACTTTCACCTAGTTGGCTTCTCTGAGAGGCCTCATCTGATCCCCCCTACATTTCTTGAATCTCGCAGCAAATTTTTGTATTAGGTGAACAAAAAAATCCAAGTTAGTCCATCATATAATACCCTTCTCTACTCTCCTAAGATAATATTTACTTAGTCAAATTTTGCCTTCATTGGAGGTGGGACCATAGAAGTATTAGGCATAAAAGACATCCCTTATCATGTGGCGGGGCCAGGATCGGAACTAGACAAGAACCAAAATGAGGTCAGGATCAGGAACCAGACTAGAACTTAATTGTTAGTTCCAAAATTCAACTTCCACCCCGGCTCTAGTTCCGACCAAGAATAGGTATAAAGATACATCATAGACGGCAGCGGAATAATTTCAGGAAATGGAGAGTATTTCAAACAAGGTACAGTCATATGAATTCTAAACGTTGGGTCACATGGACTTCAAAGGAAACCAAGAATAACGTAGTTTGACCCCTCCAATAGCTCCACCATACAAAAAGCAATTTAAACCCTAGAAAAGATCATTTTGCAAAGGTTGTCAAGCAAAACCCTAGTTTGCTCGACACATCATTTCTGAAAACTAGTGCATAATGAAAATCCCCACATGTACAACATAGATTTGGCGTGGGAGGAACTAGAAAAAGAGAGTTCAAAATGAAATTTCAGCATTTAAGTAACAAAAATCCTTAAATCAAAACCCTACTTAACACTAGGGCATGACAAAACGGACTTGTCATGAAAGCGACAACAGAACAAACAACCGAACAAAATGACAAACCAAAAACAAACCAAAAATGGAATGGGACAGAAATGAAAAGACAAAAGAAACAAAAGAAGAAAAGAAAAAACACAAACAAGCGAAGAAATTCACATAACAAAACCCTCCTACGAATACGCTAAAACAAAACACCTGAAAGAACAAATGGGAGACGAAAAAGCAAAGAAACCTCAAAATGAACTCCTCGGAATGACTAAATTTAGCGGGACAAGACTCCACTTAGCTTCGCCTCAGGTGATCAAATCAATCCCCTCGAGACTTTCCTGGCCATGGTTTGCTTAAAAACTTCAAATAATAATGATAATGAGCTAGTTTAAACATGATTAAACCTTTTAAAAATTAATTCACGGGTGTGAATAGGCTGCATTTAATGCCATAAATGTAGTAGATTGGGGATGAAGCCAACGACATGAATAGATAGTCAAGTCAAGTCCATGGAACATCAAAAGGTAAGGCAGACGCGGATCTGGGTCGGAGACAAGATAAAGAAACCTAAACAATGTTCCTTACTTAATTTCCAACCCCGAATCCAATCCCGACAAAAGGACAACAACCAAAAACACGACACAAGAGGACGAGGGAAGAGACAAAACCGAAATGGAACTTTTACAAAGTTCAAAGTTTGATTCCGGTTCTGGTTCCACCCTCGACCAAAAAGCAAAGAAGAAAACATGCAAGCACAAGGGAAGCAAGACCAGAGCGAAAACCGGACCCGGGACAAAAAAAAAAAGAAAATGAGTAGAGAAAGGAAATGAGCAGAGACAGAGTCGGAATGGGGACACAATATGGAAACTTGAAACTTCCTATTTGCGTTCCAATCCTAGTTCTGCTTCCACACGAACAAACAAAAAAAACACAAGAAAACAACCAACAAACAAGAGATGAACCAACCCAAGCATTGGTTGAAAATAACCAACAGAACAAAGAAGGAGAAACAAAAGAGAAGACGAAGTTGGAGTCAGAATGATATTCAAACTAGAAACCTTGAAAGAGTTTCGTGTTTAGATTTGGCTCTGGACCTGCCTTTGATAGAGCAAAAGAGAGACTTAGGAGAAAAAAAAACAACTCCTAAGACCCAACCAAACAACCAAAGGCGGACCAAAAAAAAAGGGGGGACCCATTTTGTTCCAAAATAAAATGGGGTGGTTATGCAAGGCATAACAAGTCTTATCTATATCCTTGTTTTATTTATTTGCCTTATTATTTGAAGCCATTTGATCAATATCAATAAGATCTTGTGGTTTTGTAGACTTCAAACTACCCATTTTAATTATTTGTCTTACTCATTTATGAGAGAAATAATAAAATCAACAAGTGATGGCATAGTGAATTTCCTACCAAGAGCACTCTTTGTAGCATATAAAGTAAAAACAAATACTAAATAATTTTGGACCTATATTTTATAGAATACTTATACCAACTATTCATCTTGCCCTTCTATTCCAAATTGTTTGAGTTGGAACATTATTAAATTTAATTTTATGAAGAAACCTTGGATTATCTCAAAGTCACTTGGATTGAGACTAATAAGATTATTTTCCAATTGACGTCCTTTTATTACATATTTCTTGCCATTTTTTTTCTAATGCATTTACCATATTTCATTAGGTGTTGCAACAAATTCAATGTGAAAGAGATTTTAAGAAATTGACACACATAGTGTGACATAGGCTTTATCACATCTATTCTACCATTTACTTTTTTTAGTAGCTAATGTTGGTTTAGTTTCCATTCCCATTGTAACCCTGTATAACTTCTTTCCTCTCTAAATTTTTCTTCCTTTTTCACTCATGTCTTATTGAAGTTAAAATGGTATATTTTGTAGAAAGAAAAATAAGAGTCTATAATAATCCCCCTTGATACTTTAGAGGTCCCAAAGAAAATTGTCATTTGGTACTTTATTGTTAGCTATTTAAGCATCACCCCAAGGAAAGAAAGTCATGAAAATACTTTTAATTTATGCAATATAAATTATAAATAGAGGGATGATAAGTAATATCGAGAGGATGGAGCTCTGCAATGGTCATGGCGGAAAACAATGGTCGGATAAGCTTTGGCATAGTGGTAGAGGACGTGAGGGACCCAGCACGAACAGATTTGGGAACCTCAACCACGTTTGGATGAAAGAACGCTGGGACCGACCACATAATACTGCATCGAATGGTCGTTTTACTGTGGGACTGGGTCACGGGCACATCCAAAATAGAGGTGTTGGCTCTTCACGAGGCAAGAACAAGAACGGTCAGTATAGAAACGAAGAGTTTCGCATACCTCGGTAACAGAATGAAGCAAAAATGGGGCAAAATGATCTTCTGCGGCTAGGTAGACAAGATTCAAGAAGAAACCCTAAAGGTAGAAATGGGAAAGGAGGAGTGACATGGCAAAAAAAGTCTTCGGCCAAGGAATGGGAGGAAGTTCAGGAAGAAAGACCAAAGGGCGAAAGGGGAAAGCATGGCACATTCTTGCCCAAAGAAGCAAAAAGCGGAAGAACCAAAGTAGTTATCAGTTCCTCGAAATTGCAAGCGGAAGTTTTGAGGTTAGAACATTTAGGTTTTCTTGGGAAATGGTTTGGGAAGAATCTCAACTGGGAATATTTGGTGAAATGGTGGAAAGATCGTTGGGGATCTGACTTGCAGTTTAAAATGCTTCAAAATGAATTCTTCTTGGTAGTTTTCCCATCCAGAAATATTAGAGACCAAATAGTTAACGGGGTTTGGGTTTTAGATGGATGTGGCTTCTATTTAAGGAAGTGGTCAGTGGGTTTTAACCCATCGACCCATGTGCTGGAATTACAACAAGATTGGTACATCTTACCAAATCTTCCTTAGGAATACTGGGCTCCTTCCATTCTTGAGGAGATAGGCAATCAATTGGGTACATTTGTTTGTACAGAAGAAAGGAAACTGGCAAAGAAGAACCAAACCTATGTGCGCATATGTGTGGAAAATAATGCAGACAGGACGATTTGGAGTGAGATTGAACTTTTAACGGATTATGGGATTTGGGTTAAAAAATTATAGCGGGATTCTTTAATGCACAACAACTTGGTGTGCACGTTAGGATGTAGAGCAAACAATGAAGAGGCAGGGAAATCCTGTTTGCTGGAGGTCCCATTGGCGAATCCCAGAGCGTCAGTCCGAATCAGCTCTGAAACCTCAAACTCTTCTCTTTCAAAGGGAGGGCGCGAGAAGTCTTTGCCAAAGGATTTTAGGGTTTCCTCAAAAGAGAATAGTGACAACTTGAATCCTACGGGGGGGTTCCACTAACTGGGACTTTAAAATCATCTTCAATGGATGAAAGAGAAGGAAGGAAGGTGACTCAAGAAGAAAAAAAGGAAAGGGAGGATCAGTTTGAGGAGTTAGAAGATAAAATTTCTGAGACTTTAGAACTTTTGGGGGATAGTTGCTTGAATGTGGAGTTGGATTCTCTGATAGAAGTTGGGAAGGAACTAGTGGAATTAGCGGAGGCGGCTAAAATAAAGTCAGGAATGTTGGGGGATGGTCCCAACTTAGATGGGATAGAGGATATTTGGGAGACAGAAGCCCAAGAAATGACAGAGTTGTTAAGTCCACAATCAGGCAAAAAGCGGAAGTTGACAGAGGAATTGTAGGTGGCTAAATCTTGTTTAGGAATACACAGAAGGGATATATTCAAACTAACTCCATACTATGGGGATAAAAAAAAGCGGGGTAGAATCCCTAATCAAGAGAAGAGAAAACAGGACGGGGAAGCCAATGGTCAACAAAAAATTGATACGATGATAAAAGTAGGGAAGGGTGGAGCCCTTCCTGAACAACAATGAAAATATTAACATGGAATGTTAGGGTCTTACATGCTCCTAACAAGTGGAACCTAATCAGGCACCACATTGAAGTGAGTCGAGCAAAAATTTGCCTTCTTCAAGAAACAAAATTAGGTGGGGCAGATCTGGAGAAATTTGGTAGGAAATTGAGGTCATGGAAATGGATAGGCTCGGAAGCGAAAGGAGCTTCGGGAGGCTTATTGATCATTTGGAAACCTCAGACAATTTTATTAGAGGTTTTGAATTTGAGCCGACATTGGATGGTGTGTAAGGTAAGAATTTTAATCTCAAACCTTCATTTTAATTTAATAAATGTGTATGGCCCCTTGATGTGCGTTTAGAAAAGACTAGTATGGAAAGAATTGGATGGTGTTTTGCATGGAATGCATCAGGGTTTTAGCATAATAGGAGGGGACTTTAATGCTATTCTTAGAAAGGAAGACAAGAAAGGGGGAATAGGTAAAGAACTTTAGTCCCAAAAGGACTTCTGCAACTTTGTGGAGAGAAATTCTTTATTGGAAATCCCCATAGGTAATGGTCATTTCACATGGACAAACCGTAGGAAAGGGTTTGGAAGTATAGCGGAAAAACTAGATCATTTTTTCTTCAAAGGAAATATGAGTACCTTTCCTTTCTCTTTAGAGAGCAAGATAAACTCTGGAACTGGCTCTGATCATTTTCCAGTCCAATTGCAAATAGACGGGGAGAAGGGACCGATCAAAAGTCCTTTCAAATTCGAAATGATGTGGTTTAAAGATCCTAGAGTGATGGATTTACTTGAACAATGGTGGAAAGAATGCTCTCTGGAGGGTTCAAGCTTATTCAATGTGACCACAAAGTTAAAATATCTGAAGCAGCGACTCAAACAATGGAACAAAGAGAGTTTTAAGAACATTTTCAAAGAGAAAGTGCAAACAGAGGAAGAATTAGAACTCTTAGCAAACGAAATTACAAAAAGAGGGATGAATGAAGCTTGTTACATGAAAGAAAAGGCACTAACCAATAAGCTTAATGATATCCTGGCCAAAGAATAAATTTTTTGGAGACAAAAATCTAGAGAAGTCTGGTTAAAAACAGGGGATAGAAACTCAAAATTCTTTCACAACTCCACAAGAGCAAGGAGGGAATTCAATAGAATAACATGCTTGAAAGATGGGGATGGTAGATTGATGGAGGATGTTAAGGAAATCAAGGACTCAGCGATAACTTTTTTTCAGAACCTACTCAATGATTGGGAAGGTTCAAATTGGCAAGTTCAGAATGCTTGCCTGCAATTCATACCGAAACTGATTTCCCAAACTCAAATGAGAGCATTGAATGCTAAATTTTCTGAAGAGGAAGTGAAAGAGGCAATTTTTGGGATGCAGCCAGAAAAGGCCCCCGGACCGGATGGATTCCCAGCCGGTTTTTTTCAGAGATGTTGGCACTTTTTGGGAAAGGAGGTATGGGAAGCCATAGAAGATTCCAGGTTGAACAGAAGGGTTTTAAAGGAAGCGAATAACACCTTATTAGCTCTCATCCCAAAAAAAGAGAAACCAGACTATTGGGAAGACTTCTGCCCAATATCGCTGTGTAACACAATTTACAAAATATTGGCCAAAGTAGTAGCTAACAGATTGAAGAAAATTCTTCCCACAATAATATCTGAGGAAAAAAAAAGCTTTGTCCTAGGACGCTCAATTTTAGATGGGGTGATCATTGCTCAAGAATTCATACAATATTCAATTCAAAAACTGAATAAATTAGCAATGCTGTTGAAATTAGACATCAAAAAAGCATATGACAGAGTGAACTAGAGATTCCTCTTCAAGGTAATGGAAGCTTTCGGTTTTCAGAAGGAATGGTTAGACTGGATCTTTGGATGGGTGGCTAGCCCGCAATTTTCAGTATTGGTAAATGGTTCTCCAGAGGGTTATTTCATAGCCTCAAGAAAGCTGAGATAGGGGGATCCTTTATCCCCATTTTTGTTTATAATAATGGCCGAAGCATTAGGGAGATCGATTGAAAATGCAAGGAGATCCAGATGGATTCAAGGTTTGCAAGTTACTAGCAGTCTACCCAACATTACACACCAGAAATTTGCGGATGATACAATGTTGTTTGGTGAAGCAACGACAAAGGAGGCACAAAGGTACAAAAAAATGCTCGAAGATTACTCTAGGGCTTCAGGGCAAGAAGTAAGTAAGGCCGAATCAGAGATATTTTTCTTCAACGCAAACTGTCCTAGTGAGGTTCAAATTTTGAGAATTCTAGGATTCAAAATGAGGCAATTGCCATGCAAATTTTTAGGACTTCCACTGGACAAAGGCATCAAAAGAAACAATGCCTAGAGTTCAATGGTGACAAGATGTAAGGATCGAATATCCTCATGGAAAAACAAATGGCTCTCTTGGGCAGGGAGATTAACTATGTTGAAATCAGTAATCTCAGCCCTCCCCATATATATGATGTCATGTCTTCAACTATCTAGTGGAGTGAGCAAAGATCTAAATAAGGTAATGAAGGAATTTTTCTAGAAAGGCAGTTCAGAACAAAAGAAAATCCCCCTCATAAATTGGCAAAAGGTTTGCGAGAAGAGGGAGAATGATGGGACTGGGTTTAGAAACGTTCTCAGGAAAAATAAGGCTTTGGGGGCAAAACTTGCTTGGACTATTCACTCTCGGCCTGATCTTAAATGGGTAAAGATCATCAGAGCAAAATATCTGGAACTAGATCCGTATTACTTTCTTTCCACGAAATCCCTACCATCTGGGTCCTGGGTCTGGAACTTCATCAAAAACTGCAGAGAGCTAATAACAGATTTCCTTACATAGGAGGTGAAGGATGGAAAGGAGGCTTTATTTTGGGAAGACTCGTGGGAAGGACATTCAACACTAGCTAACATCCCAGAACTTTCAAGAATAAAGAAGAAGACTAAACAAATATAGGGCTCAAAAGTCAGGGATTACATAGATTTTGTGGAAGTTACAATGATTGGTCATATGAAGTGGAAATCGGTGAGAAGCTTGGAATTGGGAGGTCAAGAAATTGATACATTTGAGAAAGAAATGTCAAGTTGAAGGATCTGGGTTAGAAAGGGGGGAAGATAAAATACGGTGGGATGCTGCACCAAACGACGTCTATTCGGCCAAGATAGGATACAACATGCTAACATCCTCATCTGAAAAAAATTCAGAGTTGCCTCGAAACCTTTGTTGGAACAAGGTTTGCTTACCAAAAGCTAGGATTTTCACATGGGCTGCAGCTCAAGGTAGAATTCTTACAGGAGACAGGTTTACTAAATTGGGTTATCATGGTCCAACCAGATGCCCCTTGTGTCAAGAAGCTGAGGAAACTATGGATCACTTACTTATGAATTACAAATTCACCCATCAGATGTGGTGCTGGCTGTGCACAAAACTGAAGTGGACAACTATATTCCCTAACACTTTGCTAGAATGCTTAAATTCTTGGCCAAGCAGTGATCACAGCTCCATCTTTGGAGATCTCTAGAAAATGAGTCCCTCAATCTTAGTCTGGGAAGTTTGGAAGGAGAGAAATAAACGTCTATTTCAGGATAAAGAGATGTTGATCCCAAGGCTTCAGTGCAAGGTAGAGGCAAGCATTGTAGAACTTTTTAATTCACAGTTGATGGTTAAACAAAAGAAATCCAACTTCACCAAATGGGATGCTTGGATCATGAAACAATGGTTTGGAATCAAATCCCCTCCTTTCGCTTGCTCAGGAAATGCAGCCATTGTGGAACAACGCAAAAAGACACAGTGGCTCCCCCCCGAGCAGGGGTGGGCTAAACTAAATTTTGATGGAGCCTCCAAAGGGAATCCGGGTCTGTCCGGTGCATGTTGCATAATAAGAACCTGCACAGGCTCGATTCTGGGGAAATTAGCTCAGCCTCTAGCAGCTGGAACGAATAATGTAGCTGAATTACAAGCTCTTTTGCTTGGACTAAAACTTAGCAAGGAATTAGAAATAAAAAATTTGATTATCGAAGGTGATTCAACTTTGGTCATAAATGCTCTAAGGACAAGACAGATCCACAATTGGAAATTAGGGGTGTATTTGGATGCGGCAATAGAGCAACTAAGCTATTTTGAGCAAGTAATGTTCAACCATACTTTAAGGGAAGGAAACACGGAAGCAGATCTTCGGTCTAATATGGGAGTAGTTGGACCCAGTTTCAAAGAATGCCATTTAGAGTAACTCCCAGTGGGTGGTAGGGTGGGCTTCCCCCCGCCCCTCATTTGGTCACGCAGCAAGCCATCATAGGTTGGATATGAGGTGGTGGTTGGGATGGACACGATGTTCGTGGAAGTGGCAATGCCATGTCACCCCAAGTCTTTTCCAAATAGCCGAAGGGAGGAGATGGGGATTATTTTAAGTTGTCACTCTTGAAAATAGCGGAAACCTTGGTGCATGACAGGGGGAACGTATGTCACATAATTCAAAGCGTCGTTAGCATGACACGTAGGGCACGACAATTATGGAAACGAAAGCTGAAGGGTCGAGTGGCAACTCACTTCACACGAAGTGATAGTTGTATGTAGGTGGAAGGACGAAGGCCGTAGGATACTTTCATGGAAAAGATGATATGCTCGCTTCACCATTATCCAAACTCGTGTGCGGAGGCTCGGCTAAACATCTCACGGGTTTATTAAATGAACTGATGAAGTCATTTTTAAAGTATGGTTTTCGAAATCTAGTATTGTCTTTTATTTCTGTGCAGGGAACGATTGTTAAAAGCTTTGCAAATGGCGAGGATGTCGAAGTCAAAATTCATCATCCATATTTTGACAGAGGGGTTGGAAAGTTTTGGTGTCGACACACCAGTCTCCTTGGTGGCCACGGAGAGGCAGATAGCCTTTCGGGAAGTTACAGACCAGAGGTTAAAGCGAATCCTGCTCGTGGATGATCCAGTGTCAATAGTTGCTATCAAAATGGTTCTAGGCAAAGAACACTTGGAAAGAAAGGAATTTGCTAGAGATAACGCTCATATCTCCTCTCGGTTTCTGGTAGTGCTTTTGGACCTGGACACCCTGAAGGCGGAGGCTAAGGAGATGATGGTGAGTCTGTTTTGTGATGACTTGCTTGGAGGTCTTGAGAAGACATTAAAGGTGGCCTTCATAGGCAAAGGAATTCCGTGCCTTGCTGACTTGGATCTCCTATGGGAAACGGATGATGCTGTTAAAGTCTTCCCCTTCATCTTAGATATCAAAGGACCAACACTGTCGAGGCACATAAAGTTAGTAGATGTGGTTGTGGATCTCTTGAAGAGAAAGCTGAAGCTTGTGTCAGTGGAGGGGCTGGAGTGGTTGGAAGATTTCATAAGGTTTGCAGAAATAAATGGTTTCATGTGAGGCTCGGCCTCTGTGTTTGAAGTTTTTTCAAGTTTTAATATTTAATAGCTTGTCAAACTCTGGATGGACTTTTAGTATTAGTGGCTTGTTAATTTCGTTATAAGCTGGATGAGGCTCGGCCTCCGACCTAAATTTTTTGTATCAATGCTTTTAGTAGTTCGTTCTTTGATGCTTGCAATGGGACTGTAAATGTTGAAATGATGGAATTTTGTCCCGGCTGGGAATGTTTTTTGATTGGCTTGGAGTCCAGGATGGACCTTTTATCCTTGCTTAGTAGATGCTTGTAAACTTCTATAAAATCAATAAAAATACTACCTTGCGTATAAAAAATAAAATAAAATAAATATATATATATATATATATTATATTAATTATATTTTGTATTATATAAAAATATACTTATTATTAATTATTAATTATAATAATTTTATACGTATTTAATAATTTTGTTAAAGAATATAATATATAATTATAATAAGTTGAATAATTATATTATTTATTATGTAAAATATAGTTAATATATACTTAACTATATTGTAGAATATTAAAACCTAGTTAAATGGCGCCAAAATTTTGAACTTAATTAACATACTGTAAAAGCTAACGAAACCAGGTTGTAGCTCGTCAAATTGGAGAAATGAAAGGTCAATGCCAGTGCTGAGGAAGAGTTTGGAGTAGTGAAAAAAAGGTCAATGTCAGCGCCGAGGAAGAGTTTGGAGTAGTGAAAACAAGGTCAATGCCAATGTCGAGGAAGAGTTTGGAGTTAAAACAAGGTCAATACCAGCGCCGACGAAGAGTTTAGAAGAGTGAAAACAAAGTCAATATCAGCGTCGAGGAAGAGTTTGGAGGAGTGAAAACAAGGTCAATACCAGCGCCGAGGAAGAGTTTGGAGTTAAAACAAGGTCAATACCAACGCCGACGAAGAGTTTGGAGGAGTGAAAACAAGGTCAATATCAGCTCCGAGGAAGAGTTTGGAGGAGTGAAAACAAGGTCAATACCAGCGCTGAGGATGAGGTTGAGGGAACTCAGGGAAAATTGACGACCAAGGGGCAATGAGTACTGTAAGTTTGGAACTTGGAGGAGTGAAAACAAGGTCAATACCAGCGCCGAGGATGAGGTTGAGGGAACTCAGGGAAAATTGACGACCAAGGGGCAATGAGTACTGTAAGTTTGGAACCCCCATTTTCTTTAACCTTCAATTTTCATGCCTAGTTTCCAAAGATCTTCTCGTACATTGGCATCCCCATTCTCGTAAAATGGTATAAGATAAGACCAAAAAAAAAATAGCTTATACGGAACATATCCACCTACAATCCCATTCAAGCATTTTAATTAATTCCTTGAATTAAACCTAAAACAAGAATCATACACACCACAAGAGTGAGATGAACGAAACAACCCTTGATCATTTTATTCAAAATTCAGATATGCTTGTACAATGGAGAGACATGAGTTTGAATTAATATATCAATTCAAATGCCGTACTATCATAAAACATCAAATCCCCATGAATTCAAAACCTACTACAGAATGACTCAAAACCTAAATTGCATTTTCCCTAAAACCATCAGACTTTACAATTTGCTCTGCAACTTCATCTAGACTCGACCAAAAATATCTAACTTGCTAACCCGTACTTCTGGCCTTGAAATACTTCTTATAGAAAAAGGAGGAGCAAACAAGCATCGGGCCAGAAAGCACACGTGTCACCAGCCAATTGGACCACCTTGTGATATTCCAAAAATTTGTTACAACAACAATCTCCCCAAAGAATCTTCTTGTTCATCGTGCCCGCTGAGAATGGTTGATGTAGCAACAAAAAACTTCAAGAATTCTGCGCCTAGAATGTCACCAAAAAATAAAACTGGAATCTGTTGTAATTGCAACAGTTGATTTATCAACCGTTAGCAGCCTACTCCTTTTAATTCTTCCTCAGTTAAATATACATTTACCCATTTCTGGTACTCTTCATTAGTTGGCCAATCAAAATTGATCACTTCATTCACCTTGACACTATAAGGTTTGTACTTAACTGCCACCTGATTTGCTTCTCTTTCAAAAGACTCCAAGAATAAGTTGGTGCTAATGATTTTTTCCATACAGCTCACCAACAAATCATAATCTAAGTTACCCTATTTTTCAGGGTTTTATAGTCCAAACATGATATAAAGTGGCTCTTACACTCTTTGTGATTATTGTAGCTTGTGTAAGAGGCCCCATGCATACTGTTGTAATTGTAGGATGCATGAATAGGGCGTAGGATGAAAAATAAAGAAGGTATAGCTGTTGTCCTCAATATTTTTGTGAAGAAAAGCATGTGAAATGAGAGGTTCAAGCCTAGGTTTCAACAAAACATGTATGAGAGATCTGATTTTATGAATTTTTATCCATGTGCAGACCTAATGGGTTGTTTCTGAACACTGAATATAAATGATATACATACACACACCGCATACACATATATATATATATGTATGTATATGTATTTTTTAAATGTAAATGTAAATGCAATTACTGGATGCTCTCCTAGAACAATAAATGCAACATATCATTAAAGAAATCTATATCTATGTATATAAATGTGTATTTCTAAATGCAAGTGTAAATGCAAAGAGCATATGGTTTTGTAGTGTATTAACATATCCATAAATTAATGTAATTGAAATTAAAGCTCAACAATGTTATTAGGCAATATGAAATCGCATCAAACTATTAAAACTACATGAGAAATAAATGAAAACAGTAAATGCATATGTATGTGTATTTGTAAATGTAGGTGTAAAATAAATAAGAATAATGAAAATTATAAAAGAATACAAGGAAAGGTCTCCTCCCTTCTTGGTAGTGATAACCCCCTCCACACACAACCCTTAAAAATTATTAATAGAGGAATATAATCTTTGAAGAACTCAAAGTTGATTCTCTCCTACCTGATGCAATTAGTCATTTTATCCTTACAAACATTTATAGTGATTACTAGAGGCACATAGACCAATTCTTCATAATAGAAGAATTTGATTATACTTTTCCAATGATGGCATTATGAGAAAACCTTAGGTTAAATGAATAATTCCTAGCTAAGTTCTTTAAATCATGTCCAACCGTATAAGAGAAGACCGCTGCTATGTGTACCTGGATACCATGGAGAAAGGCTAGTCTTTGGGCTCTTTCATCAATCATCCTACCTTAAACATACCAAAAATCTACTAGCAATTAGACATAGTAAGATTTAATATGACTT
>VDFB02051624.1:0-61676 GCA_007258455.2 Sequoia sempervirens | reverse complement strand
CAGTACTTTAAAATATTTTAATTATTATTATATATAATCAATTGAAATTTACTTATTGTCGCTCTTTTTTAGACTATTGATGCTGATCATTTTGCAGGAAATGATGTTTTTTATAAACATCTAAGTGATATTACATTGGAGCTCTTCAGGCCCACCATACGTACACGGTGGAATGTCCAAAATCAAGATTTAAAAGATGAGCTCATTAATCGTTTAGTTGTGTTGTTCGGTGATAAAACATTCAACCGAACCAAGGTCCTTCAGAAAGTTAATACCTATCTAAAGTATGTGAGGGACCAATATAGGTCACATTTAGAGAAGAACAAAAAGTATGAGCGTCCCCCCATGATTCGGGAGAGGGAGTGGAAGGACCTGGTGTTGGATGGAAAGGAGAAGGATGAAAAGAAAAAAGGAAAGACACCACCGGGCCAAGGAAGGTATGCGATACTATCAACAATGTAATTATATACTGATTACTCTTTCTTTTTACATAATCTAACGTATTTCAAACTTTTCATAGGCTACCCGACACATCGAAGGCAACAAAGGCAAGACTAGAAAAACACGGGCATCACAAACTTGGATCTGGTGGTTATATGAAATTAGCCGCACGAATTGTAAGTATCAATAAATGAAATATAGCATCCAAATAATAATTTGAAAACAATTTTGGTTTTATCACACCATATAAGCAAAATTCATGATTTTATGCAAAAATGTAGGGCTCCTAATTCAATAGAGTTCCCACAGAAGATGACATGAAGATTGCCTTCCAGCAAGGCTATGGAGCCGTGGTTGAACACCTAAGAGTCTTGACTGGGCAAACACAACCTTCCACTACATCTGACACGTAGGTAAATAAAATCAATAAAGTTTATTTAAAATTGAATACTTTTGCAATCTATTCAATATTAATTTCCACCATAAATTAATTACATGCCTATTTATTTTAAACATTCAAGCAATGATAATACTGCACATGGCATTGGAATGCAGCCTGCTGAGGGTGGAGCACAACTTGCAGATGAAGGTCATGGTGTGCATCCTAGTACTTTAGAGCATGTAGAGCGTGATCAACATGTTGAGCATGATCAGGTTAGAGAAGATCAAGAACATGATGCGGCCCCATCAGGTAAAGAGGACCACTCTAAAGTTCTTTTAAACATATTTAATTGCAATTGGTGTATTAATTACTGTAACCTTTCGTATTTCAACTTTAGAGCATGTAGAGTGTCATCAACGTGTTGAGCATGATCAGGCTAGAGAAGATCAGGAACATGATGTGGCCCCATCAGGTAAAGAGGACCACTCTCATGTTCTCTTAAACATATTTAATTTCAATTGGTGTATTAATTAATGTAACCTTTAGTGTTTCAACTGCAGATCATGATTTAGAGGGTGTTCAACATGTTGAGCATGATTCTATAACAAAAGTTCAAGAACATGATGTGGACCCATCAGGTAAGAGAACCACTCTAATGTTCTTTTTAATTAATGAGAATACTTGTAACAATAATAATAAAACATATTAGTTTAACATTTCTTTGTTATTAGCATTGATTACTTGAAATCCGTCATATTGAAGACTAAGGTGTACATTAAGATCCGCAGCTGACGGAGACAACTAAAGGGGGACATATTGATTTAGAAAATGATACTCCGCCGACATGTATCTTTAAAAAGAAACAAAAAAAAAGTGATTGTAATCATATCACTTGACGAAAACCATATTTTTGATAATATGTAAAGCTGAAAAGAATGAATATTATATGTTAATGAATGAATGTGAACTTATTTAAAGGTAATAAGATGTTATATGTTAATGAATGAATGTTATATATTTATGTGTAGAGATGAATGGATGTTATATGTTATTAATGGATGAATGAATGAATGTTATATGTTATTAAAGAATGAATGAATGATTAATGTTATATGATTAGGTATGGGGAATTGAGAGTGTCTTGAAGCGAGGGTCAGAAATGAGGGGCGCAGATCCGGTGGTTGGCCGATTAGTAGAGATAAGCGAAACAAAGAAAAGAAGCTGTCGTGTCGCAATACATCGTTTGAAGCATCAAACCAATATGCAAAGATGAAAGAAAGTGCTAATTTTTCACTATGGTGGCAGAAAAATGATTCTTTATACCCTGAATCCATGCTCTGCATCATAATTTGAAGTTGTTTCCATTCCAATGTTCCGAGTTTAGTTTGTTTGTATGGCTTTGTATGAATACCACATTGTGTTGTGTGTGGATTTGGTTTCAAAGCTTTGTTTCTTCTATTTTTAGTGGTGACATAACTCTAAAATTTGACTTTTGTGCATAACGGGTTAGTGGAAAAATTAACAGCTCTGAAGGGTTTAGAAGGCTGATTGAGATAGATACAGAGATATTTGGATCTTGTTGTTGATGGGAGCCGACTTAACCATGAAATTTTGTACCATCGCAGAGTATGCAAAAGTTTCTCTACGCATTCATTCTTGATCATAAATGTTGTAAATGATATTAATGCTTCAAACTTAAGATTCGTTTCATTGTTATAATGATCAAAATGTTATAGTTTGCTATACATTCAAGCATTCTCTTGCCCCTACCCTTTGCTCTCTCCCCCCTCCTTTTAAGAATTTTCTTTGTCATAAAAGATTCACATTTTTGTCTCATTTACACAAATTTATCTGAAGCGCTAGGAGTGAATAAAGATATGTAAAAGATGATGGATTATGTCTAAACAACAACTTTCCATCTTATAGCTAATTAAATCCTTAATATTTGAATAGTTTAGAGCTCGAATAATGCTTATATATGCATGTGTAGCAATAAGGGAGCCTATGTGAAGATTGAAACTTAAAACATCACTTTGGTATTTTTCCTTAGGCAGTGAAATGATATTTTGAGTAATACAAACCTACACACACATTGATATTTTTTGGCATTGCATTGAAGAATTTTTTTTCTTATACCTACCCTCGGCTAGACATGGAGGTATATAATATTGGTTTTTGGGTTTATTCTGTAAGTAGTTAATTTCAAGAGGAAGACTAAAATCTTCTTAATGTCCTGTGTCAGGTGTGAAAGCATATGAATCACTTGTTGAAGGCACCATTTTGTATTCATCCAAAAATTGGTTTGTTATTTTTTTTATGTTTCTTGCATGTGTTTTTAGGCTCTAGAGATGTAGCTCGGCTCTTTCCTTTGCACTTTTCATCTATTTTGATGATTACAGTAGATTGTCCTCATAATTTTTCATGTAGATCTGTTTGTAACCTTATTTTCTACCAATCAATTTGCAAACCACTCACATATTAAGGGCCATTTCACTAACTTGTACTCATCCATTACTTCATATGTTGCAGGTTGTGTCTGTGTGCCAATAAATCCTAATGATTACGAGAACTTTAATCCTACAAGTGTACCCAATCTTTCTCAAGTAAAAGTCTACCTTATTTTATAGTAACTTACTTTAAATGGTTAATTTAAGGTGCTTCTTTAGATCTGAGATAGTTGAACCCTGGATTAAAATATGGTATTAGATGGGCAGTATAATGATAAAACTGAGGTCCATTGAACACAAATTACGAACATAATTTATTGGACTATGAATAGTGTTACAATTATAATTATTTCTCCTTTACCTACCTCTGCATTCATGAAAAAGATAGATCCCTATAAATCTAACCATGAAAGTGTTGAAATCTGCAGTATCTGTAGGACTCGGGAAACTATCAAACATATTCTTTTTGAATCATTTTATGCTTAGGAAATTTGGTACTTATTCTGCCATAAGCTGAAGGTCTGGAATAGCAATGGTAAAATTAATTGGCATGATATTCTATTTTATAATTTCAAGCTCAAGTTTGATTGTAAGCTATTAAGTAGTCAAAGGAAAGTCCCGGCGACCCCCAAAGTCACAACGATAAGTTATCATTGGTGAGAATCATAGCGATACACTTAAGACCGAAGGAATAATTCTCGGGGAGACTCAAAACGTCGATATGACTGCATGACACCATAGTGACATATGATCTATTGGCTATCGGTGAAACTCAGAACATCGATGAGACTGTGTGACACCAAAGTGATATGTAATATTGACTGTCGAAGAGACTCAAGGTGTCGGCGAAACTATATGACATCTTAGCGGGTGTTTAATAAACATGGAAAATGACGAATAATTTTTTTATAAAAAAATTGCATTTTTTCATCAAAATTTCAACGAACACAACTGATGAATCACCGAAAAAGGTCCGAAAAAGTTGCTATAGCTACGACGAAGGCTTCGTTGTAACTCCTTGTCCATTTCGATGTAAGTGCGACGAAGTCCACCGATGAATCACAGAAAAGGTTCGACGAAGTTGCTTAGCTGCGACGAAGGCTTCGTCGTAACTCCTTGCCCTTTCGGTTGCAATTTCGATGAACGTCACTGACGAACCACATAAAAGGTTCGACGAAGCTACTTAGTTGCGACGAATGCTTCATCGTAAATACTTGCCCATTTCGTCGAACTGGTGACGAACTTCCGGTGTTCTTTCGATGCCAATTTCGTTGATATTCTGATGAACATCCGAGCCATTTTATGATGCTGACGACCAAAAAATTTGCGTCGTTATTTCGACGTTTAATTCTTCATCGTACTTGCAATGAAAAAATAATGACGAAAATGTTTTCGTCATTTTGTTGCTACGTCGACAAAGATTTGTCGAACCACCGACGAACGTCCGTCAGAAAATGGTGTCAAATTCAGTAGTGAATCCAAATCAATGTCAAAGCCATCATACCAGCTCTCTGACTCATCCTCAACCTTCATACCATCAGACTCTTGAATCTCATCAATTTTGCATTTCCCACTTTCTTTCCCCATTTTTTGAGAAACAAGGGACCGAGGAGTTCTAACAATGCAGTTAGCCTTAATATTTATTTCAGCTAATGTGGAATATTTATTTCTTTTGTGTGTGGACTATGTATCATTGTTAGAGAATTTGTAAATGGGGTAGTGGGTTAAATGGACTAAATAATGGTAGACATTCTATGGTTAAGTGTGTTTGAGATAGAGTAGTATTGGGATGGGTGATCTACTAAGAAATATCAATATTTCACCACTATCAGCATCATTAAATATAATGAGTGCTAAGTAGACCGGTCATGAGAGAAGTTGTAATATTTGTGAAATATAGGTTGATGAATATTGACTCAAAAAAACATTGTTGAATCTCAATAAATCATTAAATAACTTGATACACTACAAAAATACCACTTACATGAAAATGAATTAGGTAGGGAGATTTATAATGAAAGTTGAACATAAATTACAACATTGGTTTAAGGTTTTGCAAAGGGGGTAAAAATTTAACTAAGATTAATTATGAGGTAAATTATATGGTTATGCTTGAGTAGAATTAGTATTGGGATGAATGAACTTCTATTAAGTATTAGTGCTTCATCCCTACAAGCATCACCTAAATGTAATGAATGCTAAGTGACCATTCATGTTTATGAGAGATGAGTTATTGTCAACCATTACTCATGAAATAGGGTTTATGAAGATTGAATCAAAACCGTGCCTTTGAATTCCAATAAATTATTACATAATTTGATACACTACAAAAGCATCACTTACATAAATGCTAGCTATATTGTTACAATAACATCCATGGTATAGTTAATGTTGAAATTGTGTGAATGAGGAGAATGGGATAGAATATTAGTGGCCTTTTTTTTGATAATCCACTTCATATTATAGTGGTTGCAATCATGAATCTATAATAGATATAACCTAATAGAACTAGTTAATGCACAACATAGTATTATAAAGTGTTTTTCCCAATTCAATAGTAAAAATATTTGAAGAAAGAAACAAAAGGAGAAACACATAAATAAATTCCTTTCAAAAATGAAATTATATTGAAACTAAATTTTGATAAAGATTCTCATGGGAATCCTAGCGTATCAGGAAGTGCAGGGATTTACCAAGACTATAATGGTGAAGAGTTACTTACCTCATATAAAGAGAGTTAAAATTAGATAGAGAAAAATACTATAAAACTTTGTGTGTGGAATGATATTCTCTATCAATTATAATTTTTGTTCTCAAGGGAATTTGCAAGCATTGATTGCTACGTTAAACTTTCATATACTATGTGAATTTCAACATAAATTTTAAATGGATAAAATTATAGCATGTGAGTAGAAAAGGCAATAGGGTGGTATATCATTCACCAAATTTGGGAGCTTTGAACATTCAAAATGAAAATCTCTAACCCTTAGTTCTTGTCTTAAATGTTCCCTTGAACTAATTAGTTTATAAATATTGAAGGTCCTTCTCCTAATCCCCCATCTTAATTCAGAAGGGAGTTTGTAAGCATTGCTACATTAAACTTTCATATATTATGTGAAATTCAACATAGAGTTTAAATGGATAAAATTATAGCATGAGTAGAAAAGGCAATAGGGTGGTATATCATTCACCAAATTTAGGACCTTTGAACATTCAAAATGAAAATATCTAACCCTTAGTTCTTGTCTTAAGGGTTCCCTTGAATTGATTAGTTTATAAATATTGAAGGTTCTTCTCCTAATTCCCCATCTTAATTCCCTCTGAATTATTTCTTATAAAAAATTTATTTTTGAGAAATCTAATGGGGAATATTTATGTTTGGTGGCATTACAAGGTAGTGAGGGACTTGAGACAATTGATCCTCTTATATGTGTGGGATTTTATCCTACTCTATAATCTCAAAATATTTCCATTTCAAATACGTATTATTAGGAGTGTGGTTGAAAGTTAAGACACTCCTTCAATATGATAAAAAATCACCAATTTTTATTTCTACCCTAGCCATGATTCTTTGTTTTTGATTTTTGAGCAAAATTGGGATGTGGGCATGCAATATATTTTCGGATTGGTGGCATTGGAAAGTGTTTGGATAATAATTTTTTGTGCAAATTTTGAAATAATTTCCTTTATAAATGAAACTATTTTTTTCTTTTGATTAATTGATTTTTAAAATTTGGAATTTGGAGAGCTAATGTCTTCCCCCCTGCTCTTTTTCAATTGGTTTCTTTTTATTTCTGTAAATATAGTAAAAAGAAAGATGAGAAAACACATGGTTTTACATTTATCATGTTTTTGGTTTTAAAACATTAAAAAAGTTTTGAAAAAAAACATGCAATTTTAGAAGAAGAGTTTAGATCCTCATGTATGCCCTGTTTTTGTCACTTGTGATGGAAAAAAGTGGTAACGGTTTTGTGTTTCAAATCATTATTTTTCCATATTCAAACAATCTTCACTAAAAATCATCTTTCAAAATGCATGGAAAGCAAGTGAAGGGATGAATCAATACCAAACTCCTTTGCATCCTTGTGAAGGAGTAATAGGAAATGGAAAAGAAAAGTGTTCTAAAATTATTATAGAAAAGTAGAAGGAAAAAGTGGTCAATATTTACTTCATGGAATATATGCATGAATCGCTTTTTGGAATGTTATATATGACTTCAAGATTCAAAGGTTGATGGATGAGGGCTTTTTTATTGATGAGGGCACAAGGGTGACAATAGAGAATTATTGATTTATGGAAAAGGGCTCTTATGCAGGGTGCAATAATGAAAATGTGCAAAGTAAATAGGCTTTGAACCTCAATCACATATATTACAAAGGTGTATAATATAAAATATTCATACAATACAAAAAGTGACCAATCCATTCACCATGCTCCAAATGCCTCAAAATTTTTGAACTTTATACCATACAAATTTTACTTAATTTTCAAGAGTAGCAAATAAGCTACAAAATCTTGAGTATTTGGTATGTAGTTACCTTGTCTATTTTTAAATTCTTAAAAATGATCAAATAACTATATGTTCATCAATATATTGTACCTCCTCTTCTTTACTTAAGATAATCACAATTGTATGGAAATAGAGACATGTGGTGCATTGGTTGAAGTAGTAGGTCTCATATATATGCAATGAGGAAGAATCTCAATTATGTGAACTATTATGACTTACCTCAAAAAGTATTGAACTAGCCTTTTCTAATCTAGATGGCAATTCTTCCACTTTTGTATCTTGTGTTTGATACTCTACTATGCAATGGCATTACAAATGATGGAGAGCTATTAGCCTAAAACATGAAAATAACTTTACAAATAAGGAATACATAAAATATTATTAAATTATAAAAAGCTCAACATGCCTTATAAATTTTCTTAAAAAAAAAGTGTTTGATGTGTTAAATGATTGCATAAAAGAGATGAAAGCATTGTCATGTGTCATATACGTACTATCTACAAATTAATTCAAGTGAAAAATTGGAGGAAGGTGTATGCTATTTTTGTTGCAATTTAAAATCACTTATTATATCTATACCAACTATAATATGGGAAAAAGGGAACCCTAAGTTTAATATGTGAAACCTAGGGTTAATTTGCTTCCTTTCTAAAAATTACATTAGAAGGGAGATCAACAAGATGAATAGATTGACTATCAACCACGAAGGTGAGCCAATCAAACTTGGATCTCCTTTCTTAGGGCCTTGAAAGTGGATTGGAAATGATTTGAAATGATTAACCTAAATGAACTATATGAACTAATATGATAAATGTAATATTCTGAAAGCACATAGACTGAAATAGTAAACTGCAGGAAGATCTAAGAAGTATTAGAAATATTGTGCACCTATCATTAAAAGTTGGATCTGGCATGTAAAGGACACAAATACCTAGGGGCGTATGGGTCCCTAATAGGGGGTCATGAACTAATTTTTGTAGTCCTCTAATGTTGGATTTGGCCTTTTGTTTTCTAGTTGTAGAGTTGTCAGAATGTCGTCAGGTAATTCTGTAGTTGAGTTTTTGTGGCTTAACAACTTTTAGGGCTTTGAATGCAATAATTGACAATTCCCTTCAATCCACTTCAAACTTGTAACCTACACATTCAAAGAGAGAGAAAATGTTGGGCCATTTAGGGGCTTACCTCAGTCAAACCCCGTGTAAGTTTTTCCACTTCCATTGATGGTAATGTTAATGATAGGAATGATAATTGAAAGGAAGGAACGATGAAATCACAAAGTGCTGCAACTCACTACCCTTCAATGGAGTCCTTGAAGGACTAAAGTCATGCACATCACCTCAAGGATTTAGATCTTGCTTGCTTGAATGCTACAGAGACCTACAACAAGGGTTAGCCTTTACAAAACATGAACATGAACACACATAAAATTTGACATGTTGTTGGATCTTGAATTGCTACAATAATATGTGAAAATGTTGCTCTTGACTTGCTCAATAATTCTCTTGATCATAAGTTTGCCAATATGTTTCTACTTAGTGCTTATTTGATTTGAAATGATGGAATAACTAGGTACTTATATGCAATTATTCTAATTTCTCAAAAATTAAATCCCAAAAGCTGACACTTGAAATTTGAAATTTGAATGTTAAAATACCGCCACAACATATTAAAAATTGGTCCCCGAGAAGATAGGGAGATCCATACGCCCATGGGTGTATGGATCCTGGCCTTATCTTCCAAGACTTTTAGTGTTAGGATCAAAACATTAATTGTTTGCATTTATTCAATGCTTGCAATTCTTCGAAAAGTGGTAAAAATAGGCTTTGAAATGCATAATTTAAAAAATTAGGGACTTCATTAGGTCCAATAAATAAAGGGGGACAAAACATAATGTGAAATTGTTAAGGGTGAAAATTTTCAACACTGCACCAACCAATAATAGTATCAACATAATATTGTCTCCCATTCTTCAATTGTACAAGATTTTTTATTTGTTTTTTAAATATATTCCAAAAATATTTAAAAGAACATGAAATTTTTCTAAACTTTCCCATATATTAAATCGTTGACTATGTAAGTTAAAATGTGTGTTTAAATGATTTGTAGACCAAAATATTGAAGTCTTCTAAAAGAATTATAAATTATTTGCCCCACAACATAACAAAAAGTTGAATCTATTATTATACTTATTAACGTTACAATTTTTATTTAATTAAACTAAATTATATCAAAACTCATAATTTAAATGACTTTAGTGGCATGCTTGAAATGGGTGAATTTTTTGGTTTTCATTTCCATTTACCTATTGTTCTCCCACTTAAGCCTATGTGGTTTTGATTTGTCCTAGTTTAATTCCACCCTTTATTCAATAACAATTGTTTTCCCTACTTATTTCAAGCAAAGAGGGGGACGGTTTACAATTTGTAAGAAAAGAATGAGACATACATTACATATAACTCATCCACGTTGCATGACCTACATTTACTACTTCGTCTACCTCATACCCTTTCTCACGATCTGTCGTCTCTCATTCTACGCCTCCTTTGTTACCTCTATGCAAACTCTCTCTGCAATTCTACAGTTGCTACCCCTTTCTATCTCACACAACCTCTGTCATTTTTTCAAAAAAAAAAAGTTGTTACTCTTTATCTTCTATGGTTATTTTATCTTCTATTGGGCATGCCTATTCATCTTTTAGGACTACATTTTAATCTATTTTCACTGGAATCGCCCCTTCAACTTTCTTTCTCTTTCTCTTTTGGAATAAAATCTACATTCACTATTATTATTTCCCAATTGACGTCTCCTTCAATTTGCCTTTCAATATCTTTATTGATTTGCATTTAAATATATTTTTTCATTTTTATAAATTGGATCATTCGTCATCCAAACTAAGAAAAAATGGTAAACCATAATCAAATTTAAAATGGAGATCGAACTGAGATATTTGTCAATTGGAAATGATAAAATATTACTTCAACCAACTCTCTAAACTAAAAATCCAAAATTGTATTTCCAAACCAAAAAATTCAAATCAAACTGGAAACCAATTTCATTGATGTCGATTGCCATATGCTCAGGATGCTCCTATATCAAAAAATCTAGAAAATTATTTGACATTAATAAAGTTGGCTTAAAGGTGAGAATATAGTCACAATTAAACAAATTTTTACATTGACATAACATCAACCTTAAGTGATAGTGTGGGATGTCTGCCCTAGCTACTTATAGAGACTCGACATTATCTACACCTCTTGTGACTATTTTTTCACCACTCCTTGTTCATGTTGAACTTGGAACAACATTGGTTCATTTGACCTCTATGATCCTAATGGTGGTGGGTTGGTTTTCAAGGCTAGTAATGGTGTTAGGACCCTATGAGATTTTATTTTGGTGACTATGGATTTTCTTGCTTGTTGCACTACTAATGTAGAGAAGTTTCGTGCATTAGGGTTAGGAGGAGTCCTTTATGACCATAACTAGTTTAGGGGTTATTTCTAACCCTTCGTTGTAAAGATAAAAATGACCCCTTCCCTATTGACAATCATCCCCTATGGTAGTTTTTGGACATGATGTGATTAAAAATGAAGATTTTTATCTTTGAAAAGGCTCAGTCTACAAGTTTAGCAATTTATGGCTTTCTCTTCTTGACGTACACAACTGGGTTTTGGAATCATGGAAACCTGATGCAAAGAAAGAAACTTAAACAACAACTTTCCAAAAGATTGATAGACCCTTCTATGGAAGTTAGGTGATACCCTGTTCTACTAGCCTTTAAACCCTCAATTTAGACCCAAATTGATACTTCTCATGACAATGCTCAATCTTGATGCCTTAAAGGGTCCTATAATAGTCATTAAAAACTATAAAATATTCATTTTTAGTAAGGTTTCAACTAGTCCTTGTAATTTGAACTATAAGCCTTTCATTCCTAGGCTTTAAACCCTTATTTCCTTGGCAAACCTGACCTCTTAGCATAGATAAACTTACTTTTGATGCCTTGACAATGGAGTTACTCATAACTACATTAATGAAGATTTGGTAGCTGAGAAAGGATTTTAAATTGAAGACTTTGAAGGACTTGATATGGTAATTTTTCGTTGATTTATAATCCCCCGCAAAAGGAAAATTGGTCGTCTTAGCACACTCATAGAGGAGCACAAGGTGTGTGATGATTTTTTATATTTTTGGTTTAGGAGAAAGTGACTTAATTTTGGTTATTCCATGGTTGTGCTCCATTGGGGAAATTACTGGAAACTTTCAAACTTTGGAACTTGAGTTCCATTTTGAAGGAAGGGAGGTAAAGTTTAAGGGACTTCCTAATCGTCAAACCAACTAGATTACCAAAAATAGTACGAAAGTGTCCACCTATAATCATCCACTCATATCTATAAGGACTCTTTGAACAGATTGTTCTATTCACAATAGAGTAACACAGTGGTAATCAATTGAAACAAAATAAGATTTTTAAGAACTTATACAAGCTTATCAAAAGATTTATTGACAATTAGCGAGGCAATTTGAGCAAGTTATATTTGAAGATGTCTTTCAACCAAACACATCGAGTGGATGGACATATAAATCTCCAAGGTTGATTTGGGATCCTGGTAGCTCAAAAAAGATTTAGTTAACTGGAGAAGAAATTTTGGAACGTCCTAGTTGTAATTGCTTGAGGGAAAAAAATCTTAGGAAGGGTAGACTATAATGTTCCCTTTTCAAAATGAAGACAACTTGAACCCCAAACACCAATCATTCATTTTACGTGGGCCTTGGGAATTTTGCACTAGGAAAATGGGAGTATAATAATATAAAAAGGATCATAATGTCCTAAAATAGGCCACTTAAGTGTTATTATAATATAGAGGGCCTCAAGTAAAGTCAAACTATAAAAGAAATCTCTTATAACTAAAGTTTATTTTAAATAATTCCTCTCAAATATCAATCAAGGGTCATGAAGAAAATTTGAAGAGTTATGTCTTTTGGAGGAAAACTCTACTTAAGAGAGGTCGAGCAAGGAGGAGGAGGCATATTGATCAACCATTCTATTTTTTATTTCTATACCTTGATGGAGCATTGGACTTCAATTCAATTTAACATGAGGACAAAACCCTCTAGGTCTAGAATTAGAGGACAAAAACCTACAATTCCTTGGAGTGATTTCACATAGAGATCACCAATGGGCATAACTGTTCTAATTTCAGTATTCAATCAAAGAGTAATTCTCAAAATTGGAGCGCCACATCAAAAATTTGGCTAGAACAAACCTGCAAGACAGATCGTGGCAATTTTGGGCATGTTAGGGGGTCAATTTCAAGATCAAATTCAACGCATGTTAATTCCCTAATAGGCCATACCAATTCAGCAGTGAAAGGCAACAGTTTTGAGGCAATTTTGGAATGCGTCCAAGTGGAAAGTGCAACAAATTTTCAAGGATAGATCACTACTATAAACTCCAATAGTTTTGACAATTGGAGCGCAGTTGTTAAGGCAAAATTGAGGACAGATTCAGTGCCATAAATTGAGGACAGATTCAACCGCTGAGATTCTAGGGTTACTAGTGGAAATTCATTGAAAATCCCAAGGGGTTCATCTACTTTTTGAGCACCCTCACCTAGGGTTTCACCTATTGCTGGAGCACCATCTTCCTAGGCTAAGGTTCGGTGAATTTGTGCAAAATAAGAAAACTTTTAAAGGGGATATTTAGAGGGAAGGTGTTGGTAAGGTTGCGAGTCACCTATTGAAATATATATGCTAAAGTTGAGAGTGATTTCTCTCCTCTAGTCTTCTCTAGAGGATCTATTCACAAGGATCATCATCATAAAGATATGTGCTTTTACTTGGAATTCCTATCACTTTTAGGCACAATTCAAAACGATATGCACATGGATGGAACTCCAAGGGCAATAGAGTGGGTGGAAAGGATATGTGGCAAAAAGGGAAGATGAAGCAATAAGAAGAGAGATGGGGGGTGGTATGAAGGTGGTGCAATGGGTTGTTTTGTGGTTTTTGTGTTTAGCTTTGAGAGCATATTATGGCAGTGTGTCTTTTGGATTTATATCACTTTCTTGATTTTTAGAATGTAATAGTGTTATATGTTTTAGGAGAAGCTAGTAATAGTGGATGTAATAGTGGTTTTCAAAGAGCTCAAATCAATCTTGGAATTCTATCGTAATATTTTATGAAATCTATGTTTAATCCAAGGTTGGCACACCAATAGAAACCCCTACCAATTTATTTTAAAAAATTAAAAATCACATGAATGAGGTGATCACCAAAATGATTCATCCCCTAGCAATTAATACATGAGCATGGCATTTTCATAACATCTTGAACTATGAATATAATTTATTTGACAAAACATCAATCCAAAGTGAGGCAAAGTTTGCTTTACTACAATCCTTTGGTAAGACTATAACCATTGTCCATTCCCAATGCCTGTAAGTTGGCATTTGTTATTTACATTAGACAAAGACTCACCTTCTATTTTCCTCATTGTGTGCCTCCCAATATCATCTTATTGATTGAGAGTTTCATAAATATATACAAGAATAGTTTTCACATTCATCACCTAACAATAATTTTATGAGCGATTTACAAGGTATTCTTAATATAAACCCTTCTACAAGATAGAGGCATACATATCGATCAACACAAGGATTGGTTATAATAAACCAGTTTCCAATCCAAATTTTAAAATCCTCTAGTTCAACATTACTTTAAATATAATTTATAAATGAGCTAATTTCATTGAATATATCCCAATTTCTTCTTTTGATTTAACTTAACTCCAGACAATCATAAGGACTTCTAAGTCATCTCTAAAATATTTCATTATTAAATTATTTCAATGGTTCAATTAAAATTTCAATACTAAACATCATGATAAGATTCATAAGAAGCCCATACATATCCATCAAGAAGTATCAAAGTATTTTCCTTTAATTACTCTAATCCAAATCAAGCAGGCTTAACTCATTCATATGATATTATGATTTTAATTGGATCACTTTTTATTGTATAACATCTATACTAATAAGCAACATCCTCTTTAAGATTATGACAATGATATAAGCCCTTGAATTGGCTAAATTTGTGAGTAGCGTGTAGTTTGATGCTCTTGTAACACTGTAATTTTAGTCCCTAGGTTAACAGTATGGCTAAGTTACCAAGTCTCTAATTTTTTAATAACAATATAAACATTCTTCTGTAATAATGAATTCAGTGTTCATGTAATTAAATCTAACATTCCCTCATTCAAGATTCTCAATTAAATGACATCAATAGTATCGACACTCAAATTTCATAATCAATCACTTCAAATAATTGCCATTGACGATAGTAAGACATTCTTCTCAAGATATATTCCCAAAATCATATAACATAGTGATTATAGTTTCAAGTTAACCATATCTAGTGTCAAGATGCCAAGTTAAGTGTAGTCATCCAACTCATCCACACTCAAGCAAATCTTAAAGAATGCATCTGTAAGCCTGATTAGCTATCAATCCGCCTTGATAAATTATGTGTTTTATCATCATTATAGTAATTAGAGTTCTTTTTTTGCCCCTATCATGGTAGTTCAGATTGGTAATAGAACTATTGTTTTCAAGGTTTTCTCACCGATTCAAAATATTGAAATGTCATCAAGTCCAACTAATATCAATACTCTTGGTCTTAATAATTGATGTAAAATTTACTGTTAAGTTACTAAATTTGACTCAATACTTATTTTGTTTGATAAGTCATTGAGTTCATCATAGGTTTAGAGTTTTGCATATTAAATTATCCATGCTTTCATTCTTCTAGTTCTTTATGTTTAGGGTTCATCCAATTCAATGCAGGCATTCACATGTTAATCAAATTGATGTATTATTTCTAACCCTACTATTGAGTTATGGTTTCCACTTGTGTGATGATGAATCCAATTTCAATTCTCTAGAATTCACATATTTATGATTTGACCTAGACTTAGGTTCCACACTTTATTTTACCTATTCGTAAAGAACCTAGGCCCTAAATTACTTCACACTAAGTATGGTTCACTCTTCTTAAGTTCTAGGTTCAATTTTGAGAGTTTAATACAAGTTTTTTTTCAAATTCAAACATGAATCTCGATTGATTTATCTTGTGTACTTGTTCATTGCTTAGGAATTATGTCAAGTCTTATGTGCACGTGGGATGAGAGTATGCAAATCTCTAGAAAAAACCTATTCACCCAACTCCACCACCTTGGATTGCCTACATATCCCCCCCAAGAAATCAAGGTTGTGTAGTTATATATAGAATTTCAAGTCCAATTCGTTCATATTAACTAAATTCCATTTTCTAATCTCCTATGTCGTGACACAATTTATAGCTCATTATTTTAAATTGTAACATTCTAGAGTTTTCCATAACCATGCCCCAATACTGGAAAATAGAAACTTTATATTGAAATCAACCACTCAACCCATGTATCTTAGGGCACATACTTTAGTTTCCTTTAATTTTAGTTCTTAAGTCATGCTCACTTGGTAGGATAACTAAGCAAGAAAACATTAGAATTGGGCCTTCATATAAGTAAGGGGAGATAAGCAAAGTCATATTAAAATTAACTACCATCTATACCAGATGTTTATAGAAATGAAAGGAAAGTGAATACCTTACCCATGTCTCTTTTTTAACTCTTTGCAACAAATAACATTATTCCATATCTCATATATCAATTTGTTATCTTTGTTGTAAGTCAAACAATCATTTAAACGTTAGACTCAAGCTACATTTTTTATAATATTGTCAAACAAGTCTAGAATTTCAAATTCTCATTTCGTAAATGCATTACATTAAATTTTCCCACAAGTAATGGGCTGCCACAATTATAATCTCTAATCCTAGTTTAAACTTAACAACCTTTTTAGGTGTATAGAAATGAAAATAAACTTCATCTAAAGTCCCCTAATGTCTAAATGCATCCCCATTTAGGCCTCTCAAACAAGGACGCATCTCCAATATGAGAGACGATAATCCAGGGTGAGGATACAAGTCTCCTAGTAACTATGGGTTTCCCATATAATGTATAGGCTAGTGAATTTGACTGATCCATCTACAATAAATAATTTACCCAATGGCTTCATATTTTCTCTTATTTCCACCATAATAATGCAATATGGCCTCCTTGGCTTTTTCCATGGGTCTAATAGAGATAACCCATTAGCATGTTATCTCCTTCAACTAGACTAGAACCTTGACCAAAGGCTATATCACCTAAAATAATTTAAAAGCATTTAAATTAATTAAAAATAAAATAAAATAGCAAATCATAAATTTACAAGTTAACTTGAGTATGTCTTATGTGTTCTTGGTAAACACATCATCAACAACTATCCTCACAAACTTCTCCCCTTCTACCCTACCACAATATGGAGACACTATCCACCAATTGGTCACAAACATCTAATTGAGAGAAGGTACTTTTCTTACAATGCTTTGAAATGTAAAAGTTAGTAAAAAAATTGTGATGCTCAATCATATAAGCTCCTTTCCTTTTGTGTGCGCTCTCATCATGCTAAGCACCCAAGCATAGTTCTACATAATTATGTTTTTAGCTTCTTTGTCCACACTTTTGGCCCATCCAATGTCCTCAAGTATTAAATCAATCCAATAGACAACACAAGGGATCAAAAATTTGGTGGGATGCCTCTCTTGAAGAAGTCTCTCTACAACTACATATGTGGCTACTTTGTAAATAACAAATAGAACGACATTCCCCACCCCTACTTCCTAGACAATTGACTCTAGCAAATTGCACAAAATCTCTACTTTCTTGACTTCATGCAAGGCATATAGGGACTTAAAGAACACCAATGTGCCACTAAAACCACTAGAAAGTTAACCATAACTAATTCTCATAGTTGCATGGAGACGCGTCTCCAAACCCTAGGATGTGTCTCAGGTACCAGTACCCGTTTCCTCATACCAGAAACTTGTCAGAGATGTCCCTACTTGCAAGAGACATCTCACAGACATAGCCTTAATTTTTCATTTAAAAAAAACAAAAAAACCCTACATTTTGACAAGTTTCCATATGAAATGAAAAAAATATTAATTGACATTTTGTGAATTTCAATGTGTAATATCCAATATTTAGCATGAACTCTTTGACATATGTGTGTTTAAAGTTTAAATTTAATGTTAATTTTTACCAATTTTCTTGTTTTAAAAACTCAATGACATGATATTTTCAGTTCTAATGTAGCAAATTTATAGATTATTAAATTATATTAAAAAAAATAGCGTCTCCAAGTACCGTTGTCTCCTATTTTTCATTAAATGATACAACACTTTATCCACCATATTCTATTTTGATCTTCTACTATTAGTAACATATTTTTTAATTCTTCCTCTAATAATAGCCGAATAAATTATTTAGAATTGATGTCTTAAGCCCTACACGAATGGTATATTATTATAGTTACCAAAAATTTCCAACATCCATCCTTGTCTCATGGTGCTTCTCTCACCTCCAAGCAGCACCTTCAAGAGAAGGTTGTGCATCTAGAACATTGGAAGGAATGAAGAAGCTAGAGGAATTAATACAGCTTGAACTCTCTTCAAATGTGAGTGGAGGAACGTCAAATGAATAGGCCAACAATGAGTCTCTTGATAAATCAAAGGTGGCCATGGCATTTATCACTAATGCAACTACTTCACTCATCCTCTTCCATTAAATTTTCTTCTCCTCATAGCTAGACAGTGATCATTCATTTGTTATTCCACTTCTTCCTCCACTTGCCTACATAAATTGACATCTCGATCAATGATTCAAACAAGGTAATATTTGAAGCAAAAGATGGCTCCTTTAATATTAAACCTGCAATAATTGAAGGTCACCATGCCCTTGATTGCACCTGTTATGTCATTCTTCCAGGCAGGGTCTTTCCCACCTTACATAAACATTTTCTTGCACACTGTAAAGAATTTAGACCTTAAAAGAACTAAGCTGAAATAGAAAAGGTACAGAACAAAGAACAAAAAGCTCAAGCAAATATCTATCAAATCACACTGCAATTGTCAATAACTCCTTCCAATCGCTAAACAATCACTTTACATAGCTAAGCTACAAATTTCTTAAGACAAAAATGATAATCAAACTCAGTTTTGTAGGGTTTTATTCATGTATGTTTTTTTGCACCAGTCACTCTCTCTCTATGCGACTCACCAAGTCCAAGTGAACCGCCAAGTAACTTGCGAGTCACTCACAATTTTCCATTGGAATTGGCTCACAAGTTGTGAGCAAGTTACTCGCCTTGCTAAAAAAACTCACAACTCCAGTAAGCAGTACTAGAGTTTTCAAACACTGCTCTCATCAGACAAGGTTAGGTGCAAACCCTAGGAAGGTTTGACCTTAAAGATGCCCCTCGGTCGTGGCAGCTATACTGACCCAATGTCCCATCCAGGTTAAAAAAGGAGCAAACACCAACGAGTGCAAACTCCAGCTGGTAAAGAAAATTGTCTCATAAACAGCCAGCTTGATTCCCCACTAGTAACATGAAGTTGGGTGGAAACCTGGGGCAAATTCAGCAGATTAGATAACTCGTATAGCATCAAGCCAATGAAGACTACTATCCATGCACCTTCTTCAAGTATAAATGCTGTGATCCAAAAAGTATTTCAGAAATTTAAAATTTTAGGCCAAGATCATAAAAAACCTAATTTAAAAAATATATATATAATTTTGAAAAAAAGAACAGAACGGTTCGTTTTAAACCATAGATTTCCACAGGAAGACATTCTTGTCAAAGCTTAACTTGATAACCTACTCACAGATTTCTATCCAGAATATTGTCAAGTAACAATTTATGCTTAAAACAAAAACTATTCGCATAACAAATTATTTCAAAAGTGAAAAAATAAAAGCATAGTTCATATAAATTTCAAACTAAAAAATAATAAAATAACGCAAAATTGTTGAAATTAAAAACGTAACGGCTTACCAAGAAAGTGACAATTTAAAAATAATAATAATGCTTCATTTTAGGTTAAAAAAAAAAAACAGAAAGGCACCAGGTAGTTTTATTTCTGGAACCCCTGTTCTTCTTCTTATTCTTCGTCACGGACTCTAATGGTGAAACAGTTTCCAGATTCTGCTCTAAACCGCTGGGTTTCTTCTTCTTCTTCTTAACAGAATCGAGTGGCAAAATAGTTTCTGGTTTCTGCTTTTCATTATTTGCAGGGAGATTAACTGGGCAGCTATCCCGTGGTGAAGAACGGTTAGGGGTTTCTGTCAAGAGAGAATCCGTGAGCTTTGGTTTCTTGAGATGCAAAGGAGTTAAATCGACCTGGTTTGATTTCCGTTTTGCAGTGTTTCTCTTCTTTCCCATTGTTGAGGATTTTTTTCCTTTTTTCGCCCGCGTAATTAGACTCGGTTTTTGATAAAAACCCACGTTTACAGACAAAGATTTCTTTAAGTATACTTATAATCTCGAACATCCAATGGGTTCATCACGGCAGGGCTGAAATTTGACGGTCGACCCTGCCTGTCAAACAATTTTTTTGTGATGGTCATTTGTTTGAAGTTGCCTTTCAAATATTAAAGGTTATCTATTTTAAGAAAAATATATGTAGATTGAAAAAACATATATAGGAATAATTACATAGAAATTTTGACAGTTTAACTAAAATTTTGCCTTTCAAGTGATACAGTCTTCCTAAAATTTTAATTGTATTTTACAGCGAAAATGACTAAATACGGCCATACGACTATCAAATTTAAGCCCTGGGTTCATGAGTAAGGGATACAATTTATAGATCTATTTTTGACAATTTTGTTTTATGTCAAATTGAATTCTCAAAAAACTTAGCTTGGGATGATCATCGCGCTGATCATATATTAGTCAATTATGATGTAAATACTTTGTAAAACTCTTTATTATATAATTAATATATATAGGTTTTTCTTAAAAAAATTTGAAATTTGTATTTTGATGTTAATTTTTATTTATTTATTTATTTAAAAAAAATCAATTTTCAAAAGTTTAAATCAAATTATGTTTCAACAACAATAATTGTTGCAATACAGTTGAAGCCTCAAATCTTCAAATGATATTACAACAATTTTGAAGATATTCTAACATAATACTACTTATAAATGATACCTCCCTTCCAAACAACATATAAATAGAAGAACCTGATAATAAACCACAAGTGATTTTTTATGAAATTATGGGAGAATAACATGAGCTAAAAATGGTGCATAAATCTATTAGGATAACATGTTATCAACTATGAAATTTTATCCACTAAGGTTTGTATTCCCAACATCTTGGGAATGGGTACTAGGCAGTGGAGATAATGTTTTGTTGTTATTCTCTTTGTGACTTGTAATATTATTGTGGTGGCATTAACAAGGGAGGTTACAATTGGCAAGAGTTATAATTGTTGTCCATAAGAGTTATTGAGCATATCTCTTTCATTTCGTGTTTGGGAGTTAGATTGGGAAGAGTGGAGAATCTGTGTATGACTAGTGGGGCCCACATTAATTAGTTGCTCCATTATGGAGTGCTAGACTTTGGAATGTGTGTCCACCAAAGTAATGAGGGTATCTATGACATATAAGAATGGTGAATGGAGTTACATTTTATTCTTACAGGATATTTTTAATAAAAGGGGCATTAGATTTTTTAGTTGGATTTGGGTGCCTAGCCTCGGCCCATGGTTTTGATCCAATTTTGTAAACCATTGGTAGAAATTTGCTTGTTTTTGTTTTCTCCATATATTGGAGGCATGAGATAGAGGCTTTGTGTGACGAGTTGCAAGTATTGTCACATTGCTAAAATTCTATCAGGTTGAGGAGAGAAGTTCGATGTATTATTGTAACACTTTGTTATTGAAATAATACAAACTTGTACTCTCTTTGATGGTGGACTTTTCTTTCAAAAGGGTTTTTCCACACATATCCAATATTGTGGTTTTTATTTAATTAGTTTGCTGATTTCAATTCTTCTTTTATATATGTTCTATTTTAGATTTAATGGTTAATCACATATACTTTATATCAAGTTAGTTGGCTTTGTACACTTTATGCTTATACTATCGTTGTTATTATTCATTAGTTTTTTGAACATTTGGTATCAAAGCTAACAATTTTGATCAAAGACAAATGCCTTTCTACAAGTGTTGTGAGGTTTATTCTTTCAATTGGATTACTTGGTTGAAGCCATGGCTAACACATCTGATCAAATATTAAGAAGTTTTATGGTTCTAGGTATGAGTTATGGAAATTGAAATTGTAGGATCTCTTGGAAAAAATGGATTAATGGAGAGCACTTACAAAGGAGGTAAAGCACGTGGATGTGTCTAGCAGAGATTTGACAAGGATGGATAAGAATGCACAAGGAATCATTGAATTGTATCGTGTATATTTCATCCTCTTGAATATCTTAGAGGAGATACAATATATAACTTGTGGAAGAGGATAGGTGGTATCTATCAAACAAAGATTCTTGTTAATAAGTTTTATTTGAAAAAAACCTTTGTTATTTGAAAAATGAAAGAGGACGTCTATTGAGCATTTATTTATTTTATTTAATTTTAAGTCAAGTGGGTTCTATTAATGATAAGTTAGATGAGGAAGATAAGTGTATTTTATTACTTTTTTATTTTCCTATATCTTGGAGAACTTAATCATCCCTCTAAGTGGCTCTATGATAGATTAAAAATTGGATGTCATTGTTGTTACTTTGCTTAGTGAAGAGATGGGGAGAAAATCCATATATGAGGGCTTAAAAGACGCATTACATGATCAATAAAGCCACAACAACAAAGGTAAGTCTAAAGGCACTCCATTTTGTCATTTACTTCATTTAGAAGATGTTATATGGTGCATCATAAGTTGGTCAACATGCATAATCTGCTTTGTAACTCCTTTCTTAGATGCTCTAATGCATATTGCAATATCATTATAGAATCGCTTACGTATCTTATACTATATGAGATTCTCTTATACATCTTCATGACATAAATTATCTTATACACATTATAGAGCACACTACACATGGTGATCCCACCTCAAAGTGGGATCCCCTTTTCCATGAGGGTACAATAAATAAATATAAATTAATTAATTAATTGAACACTAGATTGCATGGTGTGTGACAATTAAACTCAAAAATCTCCCACTTTTGTATACCTTGCAAGAGAAAAAGGGAAACACCAAAAATTTGCAAACTATCTACTAGATGTTGTAAGTCCCATAATATCACAACATTGTTTGAACTTCTATATGTTCATCAAATTTGTTGAAATATTAACAATCTCCAACATCACCCTCCCATCCTCCACTATTTCATGAACAAAATGATACTAGACATTAATGTGACTTTTCTACATGTGAAAGGTCATGTTCTTTACCAAGCTAATGACACTCAACTATCGTAGTAAAATTTAATTCTTCCTTAACTTAGCCCAAAATTCAAGTATAGTTTTTAAATATAATGGCCTCCTTCCATGCACAATAAGTTTAATGTACTTTACCTCTATAGTTGATAAAGTGACCACAACCTACTACTTATCCAACTTACCACACCACCGCATAGGCTAAACACAACCAATAGTGCATGTGCCATTATCAACATCTTTTTCCCAATCAAAGTATATAATTCAATGTACACACTCCAACCCATGAAACTCCGCTATTGTAGAAGAGACCTATTAATGAATCTTCGTGGTAGTGAATTTCCTTGTTAACAAAGTTTGACCTTATGCTTGGCGAAGTAAAAGTGTTAACCAAACCAATGTTGATAAAGATATGGTTGTTGAAGTTATTACTAATTAAGACATAATAGAAACGTGTGTTGTTTTCCCAACCTATATTTTAATGACTTCTAAAGATTTACCAAATCTTATACTCAAAGACACTAAAATATTGGACAACAAATGAGAGAAAATTTATGCAATGTTCTCCCCTGCACTTTAGGCTTTACAAGTCCAAGGTGGGTTCCCCTTATAACATTAAATATAACTAGAAAACTTATAATATAGTATCCAAAAAAATTAAATTTTCATACATATTAACAAGGATTTATGAATTATTTTCATGATTAGATCACTCCTTGTAAACTTTGAAAATATTGATACAAAGAACACAAATGATTAAGGATAAATTATAACTTGTTTAAGATTTGTCACTATTAGATTGTTTGTGGGGTCAAAAGGATATGAAAAAATAGACCAGTGCCTACTAGGGATCACAAAGTCATAATTATATGCAACATTTGTTTAAACAATTAACACTTATTATGGTTATTTTAGAATTATTGCCCTGCAATAACATGACTCGCTAACAACTTAAGTTTATATATTTCTACTTAATTATCCATCCATAATGCAAACATGCTAATTATTCTCCATGAATTATATTACACTACTCCTTGAATAAACACTAACATAGAAAGCAATTCAATATTACAAATGAGTAATGAAGAACACCATAAACCTTAAGTGTATTATTCAAAAAAATTACTTGCATTGCATAATGGAGACAATTATAGAATTTAGCTTGTATTCATATAATTCCATTTTAAAAGAATAGTGAAATTAAAACATATTTGCACATACTTTGTAACTATAATCCTCCTAAGAAAATTTGAACAACTCTTTACATCCTATGTTTTCCAACCTCTAACCCCCAACACCTTTACAAATGAAAATGCATCCATATATAGCCTTTCTTGTAATTGATTTACTTGGTGAAACTAAATATTCCCTTAAATTTTGGGAACTTGGAGTACTTTTGAAATTAGCAGTTTGAGAGGTTCTCAAAAACATCAAGGGTAAATGGGGTTGTGAACCTTATTGAAAGGTAATGGTAGGTTAAAATGTCTATTTTCTCAATCTTACTTGCAAAATCATTTTAAAAATCCTCTTGCACTTTTTAAAAGTTCTCTATGAAGTTTTTCCTTTGCTTTGCACGATGGTTAAGAATAGCCTGTTGAAGGTTTGAAGGGTTTTTGTGTTAGCTTCCAACAGGGGTTTCAAAACTAGGTAAGGAAGTTGATCTTTGTCTTCAAGAGCTTCAAATTTTCATTAACCTTCTTCATCATGCATATGTAATACATTCATTGTTGAGAAAGGGGCATCTCACTAGAGTATCAAGTTGATAGGTTCGGCTAATGGCATAACGTTTGGAGTGTGTCAAATCTCTTTTTCTCGGTATAATGTGCCAAGGTGACACATGGAAGATCCTTGAGCCTCTATTAAAATTGACAAGTTGTATTTATGTTTGGTTTAAAAAATAGAACAAGTTTTGAGAACCTTATCAAGCTTTGACGAGGTTGTGACAACCTTATCTAGAGCTAACAAAGGTTTCAAAACCTTTAAAATATTTTGAAGCACCCTTGACTTGGTTGAATAATTTCATTCCTTTTTCTTGCTACTAACACTTGTCAATGACAAAACTTATTTTGAGAACCTTGTCAACCTGCAACAAAGGTTTGAAACCATGTGAAGCAAAGGAAAAGTTTCACATAGAAACCAAAAAAGTGAGAATTTTTAAAAATTATTTTGCAAGGAAGATTAAGAATATCAAAATTTTAAACTTGTTATGAAACTATCATCAACTTTCAATGAGGTTGTCACAACCTTATTAGCCCCCAGGAAGGTTTTGAGAACCTCTAAAACCGATTTCAAAAGTACTTGAAGTTCCCAAAATTTAAGGGAATATTTGATTTCACTAACTGAATCAATTACAATAAATGCAATGATATATGAATGTATTTTCATTTATAAAGGTGTTGGGGATTAGAGGTTGGATACATGTTTGGGTATGAACCAAAATATTTATTATGTTAATTAACCATCTTACTCTTACATTAATGTTGATTTGGGCAATTTTGATATAAAATGTTTTGCTTTTTCTTTTTCTTTTTCTTTTTCTTTTTCTAGGAACAAGTATTGAAACACACACACAAACTCATTGCAAAACCAATTCAAGAATGCAAGTAGTTTTTCTCTTGTAACTAGGACCCTCATTAAGGCACAAGTTGGTGGCACAAAGGACAAATTAACAACCTAATAGTACAATACTAAATTATAGCTATAAAACAATAAACCATTTAAAACTCATACCAAACCATAACATGTTTATGAAGAATATTAGCTTTTGGTTTGGTTAAGATAAATGGGAATAGTACAAACATGTATAAGGGATAACAAGAAAACCAAAAGGTCGAGAATGAATACTCTCATGATAAGATAATTATGAAAAAAAAATCTTCCTCATTAATAAGCGTAATTTATATGTTGATGTAATTTCCTCTTTCACCTCCAAGGGATGATTATAATTTGTATGTAAGCAAATACAACAAATATTATTACAAAATAATTTAAGTTCTTTAAAAACCAAGTATTCACTTCCTTTTTGATGTGATAATTCATCTCTAATGTGAATGTTGTGTGCAAAGGTATGCTAACAAGGTGTAAGCATTATTATGACGTCACACAATTTAGTGCAAAGGTCCAACTTTGTCCTTGAAATGTTTATAACGTTACGAGAAGTAACATTAAGGTACTTTGGCATTTTCACTATGCACTATTGATCTTAGTCCTTTTATCATTTTAAAGAATTGTTGATTTGTTTATCTTTGTATCTATTTGATTGAAGTAAAATTTAACTTTTTATGTCAATGATATTGAGTAGACATTTTTAATGAAAAATGTGAAATCATACGTGCAAGACATGCTTTCTATATAGTAAAAGAAAGAGTCAATATAAGAAAGGAATTAATAACAAACATATTAAGCTAAAAAAATTTAAATAAAAAATGTATGTTTAGAGTGTCATGTCAAAATATTGAATGTATCCATATTAGTGTAACATGGGCAAATGCTATGTTATTTAAGCTAATGTGGAATATTTATTTCTTTTGTGTGTGGACTATGTATCGTTGTTAGAGCATTTGCAAATGGGGTAGTAGGTTAAATGGGCTTAATAATGGTAGGCATTTCATGGTTAAGTGTGTTTGAGATAGAGTAGTATTGGGATGGGTGATCTACTAAGAAATCTCAATATTTCACCACTATGAGCATCATTAAATATAATGAGTGCTAAGTGGACCAGTTATGGTCATGAGAGAAATTGTAATATTCATGAAATATAGGTTGATGAATATTGACTCAAAAATATGTTGTTGAATCTCAACAAATCATTAAATAACTTGATACACTACAAAAATACCACTTACATGAAAATGAATTAGGTAGGGATATTTATAATGAAAGTTGAACATAAATTATAACATTGGTTTAAGGTTTTGCAAAGGGGGTAAAAATTTAATTGAGATTAATTATGGGGGAAATTATATGGTTAAGCATGCTTGAGTAGAATTAGTATTGGGATGAATGAACTTCTATTAAGTATTAGTGCTTCATCCCTATAAGCATCACCTAAATGTAATGAATGCTAAGTGACCATTCATGTTTATGAGAGATGAGTTATTTTCAGCCATTACTCATGAAATAGGGTTGATGAAGATTGAATCAAAACTATGCCTTTGAATTCCAATAAATTATTACATAATTTGATACACTACAAAAGCATCACTTACATGAATGCTAGCTATATTGTTACAATAACATCCATGGTATAGTTAATGTTGAAATTGTGTGAATGAGGAGAATGGGCTAAAAGATTAGTGGCCTATTTTTGAAAATCCACTTCATATTATAGTGGTTGCAATCATGAATCTATAATAGATATAACCTAATAGAACTAGTTAATGCACAACATTTATAAAGTGTTTTTCCCAATTCAATAGTAAAAATGTTTGAAGAAAGAAACAAAAAGAGAAACACATAAATAAATTCCTTTCAAAAATGAAATATTGAACCTAAATTTTAATTAAGATTCTCATGGAAATCCTAGCATATCAGGAAGTGTAGGGATTTACCAAGACTATAATGATGAAGAGTTACTTACCTAATATAAAGAGAGTTAAAATTAGATAGAGAAAAATACTATAAAACTCTGTGTGGAATGATATTCTCTATCAATTAAAATTTTTGTCCTAAAGGGAATTTGCAAGCATTGATTGTTACATTAAACGTTCATATATTATGTGAAATTCAACAGAGTTTAAATGGATAAAATTCTAGCATGTGAGTAGAAAAGGCAATAGGGTGGTATATCATTCGCCAAATTTAGAAGCTTTGAACATTCAAAATGAAAATCTCCAACCCTTAGTTCTTGTCTAAAAGGTTCCCTTGAATTATCTTATAAATATTGAAAGTCCTCCTAATCCACCATCTTAATTCTCTTTGAATTATTTCTCATAAAAACAAATATTTTTGAGAAATTTAATGGGGAATATTTATGTTTGGTGGCATTCCAAGGTGGTGAGGGACTTGAGATAGTTGATCCTCTTATATGTGTGGCATTTTAGTTTACTCTATAATCTCAAAATATTTCCATTTCAATACCTATTATTAGGAATGTGGTTGAAAGTTAAGACACCCCTTCGATATGATAAAAATCACCAATTTTTTATTTCTATCCTAGCCACATGATTCTTTGTTTTTGAATTTTGAGCAAAATTGGGATGTGGGCATGCAATATACTTTTGGATTGGTGACATTGAAAAGTGTTTGGCTAATAATTTTTTGTGCAAATTTTGAAATAATTTCCTTTATAAATAAAATTATTATTTTTGTTTGATTGATTGTTTTTAAAAATTTGGAATTTGGAGAGTCAGTGTCTTTTCTCCTGCTCTTTTTAAATTGGTTTCTTTTTATTTTTGTAAATATAGTGAAAAAGAGAGATGAGAAAACATATGGTTTTACATTTATCATATTTTTAGTTTAAAAACGTTAAAAAGTTTGGGAAACAAATATGCAATTTTAGAAGAGGAGTCTAGATCCTCATGTATGCCCTCTTTTTGTCACTTGTGATGAAAAAAAGTGGTAATGATCTTGTGTTTCAAATCATTATTTTTCTATTTTCAAACAATCTTCACTAAAAATTATCTTTCGAGATGCATGGAAAGCAAGTCCAGGGATGAATCAATACCAAAAGTTCCTTTGCATCCTTGTGAAGGAGTAATAGGAAATGGAAAAGAAAAGTGTTCTAATAGAAAAGTAGAAGGAAAAAGTTGTCAATATTTACAACATGGAATATATGCATGAATCATTTTTTGGAATGGTATATGACTTTAAGATTCAAAGGTTAATGGATGATGGTTTTTTTATTGATGAGGGCACAAGGGTGATGATAGAGAATTATTGATTTATGGAAAAGGGCTCTTGTGTAGGGTACAATAATGAAAATGTACAAAGTAGATAGGTTTTGAACCTCAATCACATATATTACATAGGTGTATAATATAAAATATTCATACAATACAAAAAGTGACTTGTCCATTCACCATGCTCCAAATGCCTCAAAAATTTTGAACTTTATACCATACAAATTTTACTTAATTTTCAAGAGTAGCAAATAAGCTACAAAATCTTTAGTATTTGGTATGTAGTTGCCTTGTCTATTTTTAAATTCTTAAAAATTATCAAATAACTATATGTTCATCAATATGTTGTACCTCCTCTTCTTTATTTAAGATAATCATAATTGTATGGAAACAAAGATATATGGTGTATTGGTTGAAGTAGTAGGTCGCATATATAGGCAATGAGGAAGAATCTCAATTATGTGAACTATTATGACTTACCTCAAAAAGTGTTGAACTAGCCTTTGCTAATCTATATGGCAATTCTTCCACTTTTGTCTCTTGTGTTTGATACTCTTCTATGCAATGACATTACAAATGATGGAGATCCATTAGCCTAAAACATGAAAATAACTTTAAAAATAAGGAATACATAAAATATTATTAAATTATAAAAAGCTCAATATGCCTTGTAGATTTTCCAAAAATATGTGTTTGATGTGTTAAATGATTGCATAAAAGAGATAGAAGAATTGTCACGTGTCACATAAGGACTATCTACAAATTAATTCAAGCAAAAACTTGGAGGAACGTCTATGTTATTTTTGTTGCAATTTAAAATCACTTATTATATCTATACCAACTATAATATGGAAAAAAGGGAACCCTAAGTTTAATATGTGAAACCTAGGATTAATTGGCTTCCTTTTTAAAAATTACATTAGAAGGGAGATCAACAAGATGAATAGATTGACTATCAACCACAAAGGTGAGCCAATCAGACTTGGATCTCCTTTCTTAGGGCCTTGAAAGTGGATTAGAAATTATTTGAAATGATTAACCTAATTGAACTATATGACCTAATATGATAAATGTAATAATTTGAAAGCACACAGATTGAAATAGTAATCTGCAAGAAGATCTGAGAAGTACTAGAGATTATGCACCTATCATAAAAAGTTGGATCTGACATGTAGAGGACATAGATACCTAGGTGCATATGGGTCCCTAATAGGGGGTCCAAAAACTAATTTTTCAATCCTTTGATGCTATATTTGGCCTTTTGTTTTCTAGTTGCAGAGTTGCCGAAATATCGTCAGGTAATTTTGTAGTTGAGTTTTCGTGGCTTGACAACTTTTAGGGCTTTGAATGCAACAATTGACAATTTCCCTTCAATCCTTCTTCAATCCTCTTCAAACCTATAACCTACACATTCAAAGAGAGAGACAATGTTAGGCCATTTAGGGGCTTGCCTTAGTCAAACCCCGTGTAAGTGTTTCCACTTCCACAATGACAATGTTAATGATAGGAATGATAATTGAAAGGAAAGAATGATGAAATCACAAAGTGTTGTAACTCACCACCTTCAATGGCTTCCTTGAAGGACTGAAGTCATGCACATCACCTCAAGGATTTGAATCTTGATTTCTTGAATGCTTTGGAGACTTACAACAAGAGTTAGCCTTCACAAAACATGAACATGAACACACATAAACTTTGACATGATGTTGGATCTTGAATTGCTCCAATAATCTCTGAAAATATTGCTCTTGACTTGCTCAATAATTCTCTTGATCATAAGTTTTCCAATATATTTCTACTTAGTGCTTGTTAGATTTGAAATGATGCAATAACTAGGTATTTATATGCAATTATTCCAATTTCCTGAAAAATTAAATCCTAAAAGCTAACACTTGAAATTTGAAATTTGAATGTTAAAATACTACTAACATGTTAAAAATTCGTCTTTGACAAGATAGGGGGACCCATACGCCCATGGGCGTATGGGTCCTAGCCCTATCTTCCAAGACTTTTAGTGTCAAGATCATAACATTAATTGTTTGCATTTATTCAATGCTTGTAATTCTTTGAAAAGTGGAAAAAATAGGTTTTGGAATGCATACTTTATGAAATTAGGGACTTAATTAGGTCCAATAAATAAAGGGGGACAAAACATAATGTGAAATTGTTAAGAGTGACAATTTTTGACACTACACCAATCAATAATAGTATAAACATAATATTGTGTCCCATTCTTCAATTGTACAATATTTTTTATTTATTTTTTAAATAAATTCCAAAAATATTTAAAAGAATATGAAATTTTTTCAAACTTTTCCATATACTAAATCTTTGACTATATAAGTTAAAACGTGTGTTTAAATGATTTGTAGACCAAAAAATTGAAGTTTTCTCAAGAAATTATAAAGTGTTTGCACCACAACAAAACAAAAAGTTGGTTAAATTATTATACTTATTAATCTTATATTTTTTATTTAATTAAACTAAATTATATCAAAAGACATAATTTAAATGACTATAGTGGCATATTTGAAATTGGTGACTTTGTTTATGATTTCCATTTACTTATTGTTCTCCCACTTTAGCCTATGTGGTTGTGATTTATCCTAGTTTAATTCCACTCTTTATTCAATAAAAATTGTTTGCCCTACTCATTTCAAGCCAAAAAGGGGGAGGGTTTACAATTTTTAAGAAGATAATAAGACATTACAAATTTTTAAAGCAAAAATTGAAAAATGGTTTAAGATGGTTATCCCCACTCTATAAATAAATATTTACATTTTTAATGGTATAAAAATGACACAAACACGAATTAAACTTAAGAAACTCTAACTCACAGCTGGACAACAATTCAATTTAACAATTTCACTTGTTAATTGAATTTAAGATAAAAATTATCAATTCATCAATCTCTGGTGAACAAACTGAAATTACATTCAAATATGGATGGGGCCAAACTTCCAAAGCAACTCAATGTTTTTAAATTAATTTCTTCTTCACATAATAACAATGTTTACAATCCGTAATCACCTATAATCTGCAACTATTGGATTAGCTTTCAATCTTCCAAAATTCTTTGTTACTCTCTTCTTTGCATAAATTATCACCCTTCACTAGGGGAGAGGACCCAGTAGTTGAGCATGTTTCAATAGTTGTGATAGTAGTTGTTTATATAATGCCCAATAGTTGTGATAGTAGTTGTTTATATAATGCTCAATAGTTGTGACTTGACTACCCATAATTAAACAAAATGTATTCCTTTGATCTAAAAAGCAACCAATCATGTGATGCCACATCAGCGCTCAACTACCCATGATGTGAATGCACAAGTATTGGTCTCACTTTTTTTTTGGGCCTTTTTGGACACCTTGACAAAAAGCATGTTGATGTGGCATCATATTTGATGATGTGGCCTTGAAACAAAAGTTATAAGTAAGGGACTTGCCAAGTAAGCTACTGTAAGAAATTGGGAGTGATTTGAAATTTCCACATAGAATAATTAATGACGCGAAGTTAGGGTGCACAACTACCAGATCCTCTCCCCTATATTCTTCTCCACGCCTTTCTCTATGCCAATTCTCCCTTGGTTGGCGCCTACCTCCATTTATTCTAATCTCCCCTATGTTGCACCCAATTTTACCACACCATATTAGCATACATCTATTCTTTTATTTAATTTTTGAATCTTTGTCAAGCATGGGGCAACCTTTATCTACCTCTCACTGCATTTTTTAAGCAACTTATTTTCTATACCTCAAGATGCGGCCTCCTTTTTGGCTATCCATATAACATTTAATTGTCTATGGAATCTTTACTCCCTATTGTGGCCCCTTCTATCTTTTCCCAAGATACATTACATATAACTCATCTATGTTGCACGACCTACATTTACTCCTTCCTCTGCGTCATACCCTTTCTCACGACCCGTCCTCTCTCATTCCACGCCACCCTTGTTACCTCTCTGCAGCCTCTCTCTGCAATTCTACGGCTGCTACCCCTTTCTATCTCACGCAAGCTCTGTCGTTTTTTCAAAAAAAAATTGTTGTTACTCTTTTATCTTCTATTTTTTTTTATCTTTTGTTGGGCATGCCTATTCACCTTTTGGGACTGCATTTTAATATATTTCCACTCTAACTGACCCTTGAGCTTTCTCTGTCTTTTCTCTTTTGTAATAAAATCCGCATTCATAATTATTATTTCCCAATTGATGTCTCCTTCAATTTGCCTTCGAATATCTTTAATGATTTGCATTTAAATCTAATTTTTCATTTTTTGTAAATTGGATCATCATTCATCCAAATTAAGAAAAAAGGGTAAATCATAATCGAATTTAAAATGGAAATCGAACTGAGATATTTTATCAATTGGAAATGATAAAATTATTTCAACCAGCTCTCTAAACTACAGATCCAAAATTCTATTGCCGAACCAAAAAATGAAAATCAAACTAGAAACCAATTTGATTGATGTCGATTGTTATATGCTTAGGATGCTCCTACATAAAAAAATCTAGAAAATTATTTGACATTAATTAAGTTGACTTAAAGGTGAGAATATAGTCACAATTAAACCAATTTTTACATTGACACAACAACAACCTTAAGGTGATTGTGTGGGATGTCTCCCCTAGCTACTTATAGAGACTCGACAATATCTACACCTCTTGCGACTATTTTTTCACCACTCCTTGTTCATGTTGAACTTGGAACATCACTGGTTCATTTGACCTCTATGCTCCTAATGGTGGTGGGTTGGTTTTCAAGGCTTGTAATGGTGTTAGGACCCTATGAGATTTTATTTCGGTGACTATGGATTTTCTTGGTTGTTGCACTACTAATGTAAAGAAGTTTGGTTCATTAGGGTTAGGAGGAGTCCTTCATGACCATAACTAGTTTAGCGGTTCTTGCTCGCCCTTTGTTGTAAGATAAAAATGACCCCTTCCCTATTGACAATCATCCCCTATGGTGGTTTTTGGACATGATGTGATTAAAAATGAAGATTTTTATCTTTGACAAGGCTTGGTAGACAAGTTGAGCAATTCGTGGTTTTATTTTCTTGACGTACACAACTAGGTTTTGGAATCATGGAAACCTATCATTGATGGAAAGTTAAAGTTATTTTCTTGTGTTAGGGGCTTCTTCATAGTAACTATTACCTCTTCAAAGGAAAGGGGTTTGGTGTTTGATGGTAGGTTATGGATGTGGGGAGAGCACTTTGTCTCCATCAAGACTTAGTCTATCTTCTTCAACCCCTTCTCTGAACCTCTCAATGTTAGACCAACTTGGGTTTGGATTTCAAATCTTCCTCTCCAATTTTTGGAAGACTCTTATTTTGAGGTCATTTACAATGCAATTGGTTCTTTTTTAAATGTCGACTCTACCACTTCCTACATGGGTCACACTATTACTAATATTTTGGTAGATATGGATATCTCCAAGGCTCTTCATGACAATATTATTTTGATGGTGGTGGATAGGCCTCGGAATCATTTGTTTGACTATGAGGGCCTCTCATGCATACACAAATAATGTTTTTCCATCAAACACTTAGCTTTTAATTGTCCGCTCTTTCAATGTAAGGATGTGACTACATGGTGGAGGCACACCCATGAAGATCACTTGACTACCAATGTTTTTGATTCTTTGGTTGATGGCTCCTCTCAAGATGTAGATTTGTATCAAGATGTTCCCCCTATGGTGTGTCATGTTCTCAAGGGGGTTTCTCACATAGTTGGAATAAATTTGGAGAGTCATATTCCTATTGGTGAGTCTTACCCACCTTCTAATCCAATTACTCAACATCTTGTTTTCTATACTTCTATTATACCCTTTGCTTCAATACACTATCCACCTACTCCTAAGGTGTTTGATTGATGATTGACAACATTGGCTAAATATTCCTCTAGATTTCACCCATGGATGGGCCCTTTGAGGGGAAGTCCCTCCTTCTTTTGGGTCTAAGGATTTGGACGAGAACATATCCTAGATAACTATTTGAAGGTAGAAGAAAGGTATTGCAAATTATCTCCTAATTTCACACCAAATTGAAGGGTGTGAGATTCAATAGGGACAAGACTCACATTATTTAGGCTAGATCTCTAAGCAATCTTTTGTGCTTAGCATCTTGGTTGTAGTTATGTTGGTTCTCACTTGGCAACTTGGTTGTAGTTATGTTGGTTCTCACTTGGCAACTTGGTTGTAGTTGTATTTGCATCCCATCTAGGAGTTTGTTGTGTATACTTTGAGATATTATATCTTATGTGCAGGGTTTATGGTCCCTTCAAAACCAATTTACCTAAATTAAAAACATCAAGCTCAATATTAACAATGTTAGGCCATCCTAAAGATGAAAACAAAAGAGCTACAAATCCATAGTTACAAAAATAAATTTTATACTAGAAATTATGTTATATGATTCAAATGATACAAATATTTTTGTCGATGCCTTCTATTATTTTTTCACTTATGTTATCTTTAAATGCTTCATTAAAATTTAGTTTGAAAAAATATGTATTAGGGGTAACAAAAAAATTTGTTGGATGATTTTATATCAAATCTATAGAATCATTTAGTTATATAATATGGGAGTAGATGTCTTAGGCTGAAACCTCTTCTAATGAGATTAAATGGTTGAAAATAAGTCCTCCAATAATCAAGTCTTGCTAAGTGTGAGGCCTTAAAATCATAAGGGATGAGGTTGGGATTGTGCCTAGATGAATTTAATGAAATGGAAATGATTTTTGATTGTATTATTGAAAATTATGTCTTAACATTATTTTTAAAGATCTTGGCATCCATTGTATTTTTTTGGGAGGGTGGGGTATTTTGGATTGGAATATTTGTCTAGAGTTGGAGCTTGTCATCTAAACAAAGTACACAAATTTTAGTGAATTGAGTAAACTTGTAGAAAAATAAAAAATGGTTAAGTCTCTCTTAGTTAATGTGGCAATTACTATTAATTATGGGTCCAATCCAATCACTATCTTCTAATGAATTGATCATTAGGGGTTTATCATGAATGAGAAACTAGAGAAAAGATAGAATTTTATTAATATTAGCAAGGATTAGAATTAATTCCACATTTATAATTGATTTTAGAATTAATAATAACATATTAATATATGCAAACCAATAATAATTACAAAAATAATTAAGGGAGTGCTAATTATTTATTCTCGCTCTACAATGGTTAATTATTTGAACAAGTTTTTTTTCTGTATTAATAATACAGAAATCAAAAAGATACATCATCAAAGTTTTATCCTAAATCCACCATGATCAGTTATTTTGCTTGCTCCCAACATATTAGAAGTTTTATCAGCCCTTAGTATGACCCAGTATTCATCAGTTACATACATGTATACTCTATAGCTACTATACAAAGAGTTTACTATGCAACATTTACAAAGAGATTGAACCAGTGCATCTTGAACAAAAGGAAAAAACTGTGCAGCATGTACAAAAAGGCTAAGTGTACGCAACATGTACAGATACAACATTTCTATTCACATATTCCTGCTTTCACTGCTGGAATCTAAGCCATTCCACCCAGCAAGAGTTTTTGCAGCTATCAGCTCATCCCTGGAGAAGACTTCTTCAATTTCCATGTTTTCATTGGTGTGAAACCTTGGTGCCTTGACTCTTTGCTTATCCTCACCTGCTTTGACCTTGTCATTGAATTCCTTCGAAAGTTCTCAAGTGCAGCCATGAAGGTGGCTAGGCTAGGCTGTCCAACTTGTCAGTTACGTCCAAACTTGACTTCATTTTGATTGATTAATGCCACCCCATCCTTCAAATGCTAAAGAAATTTTCCCTCAGAAATCTTCACAGTCATGACCACCTGCGAAGAATGTCAAACAAGATGAGTCTCTTTGCTGACTCAGCAAGAATCCTCCTCTGTCCACTGAATTTTTCACCATTTCTTGCCTTCCATAAATGCCAAAGAATTTCATTAGCTAAACAGTGCCAAAATAAATTAAGTTCTTTCCCAAAAATTTTTATCATTGCATAACAAAACCTCTTTCCAATTTACTTTGCTATTTGTTTTCCAGATTAACAGATCATTACACAGGAGTTTCCATACTTCATTTGCATCTAAACAATAAAAAAAAAATGTTCTACTATTTCAGGTAGCCTGCAAATGCTACAAATTTCAATATCAGTATGCTTCATTTTGACAGGGACTCTTTGCAACAAAATTAACCACCTTAGACAAGCTTTTTGGGGTCAAACACATAGGACCGGTTTGGAGTGAAGACATCTTGTCATTCCTTGCTGTTTAGATTAGTTTTCCATGTTCTGTTTAGGTGCTCTTTTAGGGACTCATTATGGATTAGGTCCTTATAAATGATCTTTGCCTGGAGGTTTCTTAATGGTGTGTTATCTTTCTATACCAGGTTCTGTGTAAAGCTACTGCTTGGACTGTTTAAAATATCTTGCATTTTGTTTTTCTTAAATAAATTGAGCAAATATGTAGGAGAACAACTGTTAGTGCTTCCTCAATTTGTAATGAAACAATTGGCATAATAAAAATATATTGCAAATACTTGATTATAATATACCACTTCGAGGGTGCAACCTTCTAGTCCACTTGGAGGGGAATACTTCCAATAGTATTTAATAAGAACTTAATACCTAATATAATCATAATAACTAACCTCTTTCTCTTATATATACCTTGATCATGCATTAGATGTCACCAAGTCCTACTTAGATACCTAAATATAACACCTAGGAGGACCTAACTATCTAAATAAGAATATAATAATGATCATATAACTTAATTAAAAGTTAAGGTAGTCATGAGCCAACTACTCAAAACCCTATGCACACTATAGGATTAAGGGCATTGTATGTCCCTCTCTTTAGAGAAGTATTATCCTCAATGTTGACTAACTATGGATGTTTTTACATAAAATCTTCATCTTCTTCTATCTCTAGAAGCTTGACTAGAAACTATTCATTCAATCATCACTTTGAGATCTATCTTTCCATCCATCCTTATCAATATTCCATCTTTAATTTTGTTGATCTCTACCTTTACATCATTCAAGGTTATGGCATCTATGTCCTCTACTAATGGATCCTCTTTGGAAGGAGTCCTTCCAAGAGTGATAGGATTCCTTACCTTGCCTCTTGTTGAAGCCCCCACCATGGTGCGAAAAAATAATTTTGTAATAAAATACACAAAATAAATCCAATCAATCTAAGTTATTTATTGTAACTTACTATAGCCTAGATTTGCTTATATGTAGCTTTTGAGTGAATTTGGTGGAAACCCTAATTTTGCAATAAATCATACAAAGTAAATCCAATGAATCTAAAAAATTTACTAGTAACTTACCAAAGTCTAGATCTCGCTTTAAAAAAAAATCCAAAATTTTCATTGATTTGTAGCCTTGAGAATGCCCTAATTTTATATTAATTATTGATAACAATTCCAATTATCCCCAAACTAGGATTGTAAGTAGATCAACTTGATCTTGTTCAACCCTCTAAAATTTATGATTTTTTTTGCCAAAATAAAACAAGATATGCACTTCCCAAAAATGACCTCCAAAATTTTAAAAATTGCCTTGTTTCTTACATTTAGAGTGCAAAGTATGCTCTAATTCCACTTGTAATAAAACAAATTGCACAAAATGGGAAATAAACTGCAAATGCTTGATAATAATATGTCACTTCAAGGGAAAACCTCCTAAGCTACTTCAAGGGGGATACCTCTAATGGTTTGAACAATAATAACTAAATACTCAATATGATAATAATAACTATCCTCTACCTCATATATATACCCTACTTATGACTTGGATGCCACTAAGACTAACTTAGATATCTTACTATAACACCTAGGATGACCTAATTGTTTAAATAAGAATATAATATTGATCATATAACTTATTTAAGAGTTAAGGTAGTTGTAGACACCTAAAATTGATCGCTTTTGTTTGGTCAATTATCCTTATTTCAACTAATTTCTATCACCTATATTAATTAAATAATACATCGTTATTTAATTAATATATTTTATTTTTGTCTAATTTCCCCATCACCCATATTGATCAAATAATATTTCATTATTTAATTAATATTCTCTTGCTCCTTCTAATTCGTCCTAAGCCATAAAATAATTAATTAATTTAATTATTTACCATCTTCGCCTTTACCACCTCCATCCTCCAACATTTATTCATTAAATTTAATAAATATCCATAAATCTTTACTACTCATCCATCTTGTCCTTCCCCTCATAAATCTTTCCCCTTTTGGAAGGGACCCCACATGGGACTTCCTTCTAAAAGTACACAAAAGTAATTAAAAAATCCTTTATTCTCCCTCATCCCCTAGTGTGAGGACGAATTTTGCCTTTATGGCAAAATCTCCTCTCCCCACTCCAAGGGTACCATCTCTCTCCAATCATTCTCTTGTTGACACTTGGCATCATCTCATGCCTTGAGGTGTCTCATCCATTCCTAGCTCTCGATCTTCATCAAATGATCCTAGCCCTCCATCCATTTCCATTCAACACATAAAACTCAACACTTAGCTATTTTTCCAAATATTGCAACCTTGAGCAATTGAGCATTGTTATGCTACTAAATTTTTGTGAGGACATATCCAATCAAACATTGCAAGAACATCTGTAACACAAGGGGATTGATGTACTTCAGTTTCAATCGATTTGGTGATAGTTTGACTCTTTTTGTGCAATCTTGAGTGTTTTCTTGATTTTGTGTATGGTTTTTATTGTTTAAATCATTCAATAGAACACGATTTTCATGCACATAGTAGCCACAAGATGATTGCTCATAACTCTTTGCACACTATAGGATTAAGGGCATAGCACAATTATTATGACAATTCTTATGAATTATACACCCACCCCAACCACTAACTAGTAATTAATTGATCATTAAGAATTTAACATGAATGAAGAGCTAGAAGAAAGACCAAATTTTGTTCATATTGACAAGGACCACAAGTGATTCCATATTTGTGATCGATTTGATTTTTTTGAACTAATATAAATATAGCTAGATGCCATGAAACATCAATGATTTGTGATATCTTGATATCATTTTTTTTTTAGACTACAGGAAATAGTCGGATATCCATCCCCCTATAGACTATAGTGCGCCTGGTAAACTTTTTTTACGTGACCGGTGACACTGGTGTGACACGCCCTCCAATACCACAGGGATAGTGGGGAGACTAGACCTTGTGACTTCTTGCTTGCAATAGGATGCTTTAGCCAATTGAGCTAGGCCCACCGCCTCAACATGATATCTTGATATCATTTGCTTGATAGGTTACTTAGTTTATTTTCTCATCAACCCCAATTTTCTTGGTTTATTAAAAGGACAATAGAGTAAAGCGTCATTGAATGTCTTGTGTGTGCTAAATTTTGGAACAAAAATATCTAAAGCCATGCAAACTAATGAACCTAATTCCAAGCTTAGAACAACTTTGATTGAGCTAAGGAATGCATACAAGTGGTGAAGGGAAAACAAAATTTTCACCAACACAAACCTTGATACCTATAGGCTATGCTCAAGATGATTGATGTTGTTTAAGAGGTGATGTAGTTGCTCATTCCAACACCATCACCTTTTATTTGCATCCAATTCTAACCCTTAGACATAACTTGAGGAATGAGATATTTATAGATTTGGGATGAAGATGGTGGATGGATACGATTTAATCTTGTGCAATGAAGAGAGGGGGTTGATACATTTGCAAAAGAGAATGAGAATCGTACAAGTGATATCTTGTGATTGGTGCACATAAACAAAACAAAGATTCAAAAGAGGTGGAGGGTTGAGATCACATAAACAAAACAAAGATTCAAAAAAGGTGGAAGGTTGAGATTTTATTATTCTTAATAGAGGGCGAGGATTGAAATGAGTAAATTTTAGAGCTTTTTGTAAGGTTCACTCTGTTTGAGGTGGACGAATATACAAGCGATTAAATCTGTTTTGTCTATTCAATTAATAATGAAAATGATTTTCGATAAATTAAATAAATATGTATTTATTCAAATTATAAGAAAATGGTGAGAAAAAGATTGATTTAATTAAATAGATGTGATTTATTGAATTAAAGTTGATATTTTAAAAGAAGCGTTGAACTAATTGCTTCACTAAATAATAAACATAACTTATTAATTAATATTGAAATAATGGCTAGATTTATTAATTTGATAATCAAGACCTATTTAATTTTAGAAGGATGATCAAATTAATTGATTAAAGAAATAGAACTTATTTAATTAATAATAAAAATACACATGCAAAATATGTCTAGTGTGATGGTGGTGGAAACATCAGAACGCATTCTAAATGTCTTATATTCCCAAATAATGCATTCTAAATATCTTACATTCCCAAATCCAAATACTTTTGCATTTCTTCCAATTGCCATATTAGCATCTCCATCTCCATATTGGTTTTAAGTAGGGTGGGGTAAAAGTCATTCTATGGTTTGTGGATATTCACAAGAGTTCAGGAAGTTTTTTGTTTGTGGAAATATGTAAATAGTGAATAAGCGTGCCACAATTTCCAACTTGCCATCATTGCCGGTATTTGATCGTAACGCTAAAACTTGGTACATTGGAACCACCTTCTCGTTTGGTATGGCATACGGTTTCCCACTGCCCTGGGAATATGCTTGTGATTCTTATCCATGCCTTTCAACAGAAAGTTTGATGGATCTTCAACACATCTATATCCTCAAGTTGTTGTCAACATGAGGGGAGTAAGCATATACATTGAGACAACCTATACAACAACTTATGTAAATTTGAATCTAGCAAAGGCTTGCCACCTGTAGTCCAGTGCATTAACTTGGATTGTAATTGGTTAATTAATAGCACGTAGTTTTCACAGACCATGATAATTATGCTGAGATTTCTGGCTAAAACTGTGTATGATTTTTAAAATCGACGTTTCGGATCAAACTCCATGATCTATCTTCATGATAAAGCAGAAAGAGAGAAGAGTCAAGGACTCAACATGGATCATGGAGTTTGATCTGAAACGTCGATTTTAAAAATCATACACAATTTTAGCCAGAAATCTCAGCATAATTGTAATTGGTTTTCACAGTTTCCCACTTTTTTCTCCTTCCACTTTATCCTGAAGATGGATCATGGAATTTGATCCAAAACGTTGATTTTTAAAATCATACACAGTTTTAGCCAGAAATCTCAGCATAATTGTAATTGGTTTTCACAGTTTCCCACATTGCTTGTCTTCTCCTTATGTGCAGAGGGAATCCTGAATATTTCAATGGTGATTAATATTTGAATCCCAAGACATTTAGAATTACTTGCTTGTGTCTGGTAGAGACGTTGATGAAGAAGACATTAGACTTATTCTTGTTAATTTGTTGTCCAACGACCATTTGATGGATACATTAGCTGTCGCGGTTAACTAATTTCACTCAAGAAGAGGCTTAATTTTTTTACATTAACACTTAAAACAACCAATAACATCTGCAAATAATGTCCGAGTAGAAGTTGAGGTCTTTCTTAGAACAATAGTCACTTAAAAGGGCAAAAAGAATATAAAATGAAAAGAATAACTTGAACATCCACTTCTATAACACCATAAAAATGCACAAAGAAACATCCTAAATCAGACTACAGCCTTCTGACAATCTCAAGCATTTCTATATTTAGATATCATACTAGAATATTATAGAACATCGATCACTGTGGCAATAATCACAAGCATTCTACCACTTTTGCTATCAAGTCACTGTGAAAATCTTGGCCTAGCACTGCAGTTATATTGACTGTAGATACTTATCAAATACTGAAACATAATGCTATGAATGGCCAAAAAATGAAACCAAACACATGACAAAATGAAAATAGCATGAACAAAACATAATGACCAGTCACAATGATGATAATCCCAATTGTTGCGAGTCCAAACCAATGATTTTACGAGAACTAAATCCTCCAAGCTGAAGATAAATCCAGAGTTTATATCGCTGCTTATGTAACATGACAATTCATTTCTTTATTCAATCTAATCTGAACGAACATAGGTGTACAGAGCATCAAAAAGTTAAAATGGCATATAATATGGGAATGAAAATGGTTGTGAATCATAGCATCTGCTAGAAGTCTCCATGAAATAATATTTGTAAGCTTTAAAAAATCTGGGATACTAAGGATTGGAACTGATCTATAGCAGGTACCTTTGTGAAACATGTTACATAACAGATTGCTCGTAGAAAACAAGTTCCTTTCATTCAGTTGTAAATTATTGCTGCTTTGTGACCATTTTCATACAGCCAACTCCCAGCTACTTATTGCTGAATGATGCCTTCATAACATATACTTCCTAGTACAAAAAATTGCAAACTCTACAAGGCATCTAAACACATTTCTCGTGTCCTGTTAAAAAAACTCAGACAATTGCAATGCAAATTAACAGGTCAATCACAGTGCCCTTTTCTACCAAGGGGATTGCTCAACATGGTTCCATCTGAAGAATTCCTTCAGCCATATGGAATGCACAAAACTGAACAGTCTAGTTCAATTCAGTCTAGAATTTGAATTGTTACAGTCTCACTGCATACCAAGTGCATAAATTGGGTATACGAAGCAGAGCGTCTTCATTCTGGTTCCAGGATTAACTTGGCTCAGGAGGAACAAGCTTCATACTGCGCATCCACTCACAAAAGCTTAAATCATCAACATGGAAGAAGCTACTTTTTAATTTTGTCCTTTTTTCAGGTGTTAAAGTGTGCAGTTGAGGAAATCTTGCTTCCTGCAAAAATAGAACAAAAGAGTGGCCGTTAAATGATTAGTTATTTGAATTTCCCTTACTAAGATAAATGGCTTGCTTTTGAATGATACAGAAATTAACCTCAACCTTAACATTAAATTGCCAGAATAAGTATAAAATTACAGTCCAGGCATATAAAATGGGTTCAAACCAAAAACAAAAAGAACAATCAAACCAGCAGAATTTATATGGTTTCCAAGATACCTGGTCATATGGAGGATCTTTATGTGCAGGTATCAATCTTGATACAAAATACCGTGCTTGGGAGCTTCCCTCCTGCAAAAAAATTTAGGAATTAGCATTTAAGGAATTGCTAGAAGATAATGTTTAATAAAACAAAATTTCTAGCCAAGGTAGATGAACAAGCTCTACAGAAATGTATTATTTCCCTTGCTTCGGTCATTTTGTTTTTGTTTGAAATTATCCCAGACACCTGCTTATATATAGTTTACATCTTTTAAGGTAACACTTGTGAAACAAAACCTTTGGAAAAGGATGCCAAAGATAATGACTTTTTGGTACAACCTACATAATTTCAAAAAAAGGTACCACATGAATATAATTTGGTCACAATATAGAGGAAAATGATATGCTAAAATTTGTAAACCAATTGCTGAAACTACAATATGCAAGGATGTCCCAGGTTCATTGTCAGCATAAAAAAGATGTTAATTCTCTTGCTTGCAGCACATCATCCATCTGATTCATGTTAGGGACTAGTTGATAACAACATAACTGCAAGACCATTATGATTGGGCATCCATTTGCCAAAATTTTTGCCACTGTATTGGACATGAAGCTTTCTGAGTGTTTAGAGCATACTTATCTCAAAGAGAGGAGAAAAGCGGGTTTCAGGAGAATTCTAATCCATTGATCACATATTTCTTCCAGTATATTATTGAGGAGGCTTGTCGATAGTTTTCTAATCCAGAGATTGTGTGCTAATAGTTTATCAGATTCTTCTCATTACTGCCATCATGATGCTTTCTGAGACACTTCTTGTCCATTTTCTGGCTTTGAATGGTTTCTCTAGCTATTCTCAAGAGCATTTTTGGAGTCAAAAGAAGGGTACCCTCTGTCACCAACTCTCTTTGATGTTTACACAGATGAACTTGCAAATCTTCCATGGTGGCATCACACATGATGCTGGTTGCATATCATTTTGTATTTCAATTGCTATAAAGTATAATGCTTTTCCCCAATAATGTGGTCCCCTCTTCTGATCTCGATGGTTTATGAAGGCACCTTGATGTCCTTGCTCACTTCTGTGAGCTTTGCTAACTCATGGTCAACCTCAGGAAAACAATGGTCAAACTCACTTTGACCCATTCTTTTCAATTTCACTCAATTCATTAAGGGCTCCCAAAAACCTCACTAATCAATTTGGAAATTCTAAAAACCTAGAGATCAACTATTCATTTGCTCCAAACAGACATTGGATTCCAAAGTTGCAACCTCGCCCAAAACCTGAATTTGGCTAAATCCTAACCAAATTGGATTCCTAGATCCATCTTCATCTTTGTAGCTCTAGCAAAGCTGAGACGTATGCCAAATGACCCAGAGTGGCCTTAATTCCTTATATTTGCAAAACAAATTTTAAGTCCAAGAAATACAAATGTAAAGAGATAGAAATAACTTATTTTGTAGATATAATTGATTTCTGGACCTCTGGTGGGTCACCCACAATTCTGGCAGCCACTTCTTGTTTCAGTGATTTGCACCCTTGTTCTGACAATCATGTCTTCTAATAAGAAAAACTGCATCTGGAAATCAAAGGCTTGTCCCTCACTACTTCCAACACATTTCCGAATCCTCATACAACCATTCCCATCCTACAAAAACCCCTCTATTTGTCTCTATAAGAACCTAAACTTTTATTAAGTTTTTCCACTGGGATTTCCGAGCCTCATCTTGGAGCTTCCAGCACGTGTTTCCATGTTTTGCATGACAGAATGCTGCCAAGATGGTCTCCTTTTTCATGCTTTACATAGCCTATGTTTTCTCCTTTCTCTTTCCTAACCCTACATCCTAGTGGCCAACTTGGCAACAGTCAAAAGACATGACAAGATCAACTGAGGACAAAAAAAAGATTCATCTTGGTACCTTAAGGGTTAGCCAATTTAAGTGGCATTGTTCCAGTGTGTTGTTTTTCATTTACCCAAAATTACTTTCATTCTACTTGCTAAATCACATTGAACAAGGGCTAAAACTGAACTAGTTTACTCCAAGTTTCGTAACTCATCTTGAATTCACCATTTGTGTTGATTAGCTCTCTGTGCTTTTCTGCTTTTCATTCAATTTTATAGCCATTAATCAGTTTTTCAATTACAATTTAGTTTCTTCTTTCAAGCATTTTATCTCTCACATTTAAAAAAGAATTAAACTGGCTAATCTAGGTAGTGTTTTGCGTCATACAAGTATTTTCATGAACCAAATGATTTGATCTTGTTCACCCATGCCATATAACAGTAGGTCTGTAGTCTGATTTGAATTCCCTCTTGCTTACGTTACTCCTTTTATTGCATATATACATAAAATTAAAAAATACCAAAAAAAATCAGTCACCCAAAAGATAGTTTTTGCATCTTCTAAGCATCTTAGGAACTTATTTACATCAGGTCATTCTTCTTTCTCATTCATAACAGAAACTAATCAGTTGTCTCACTCCTTGGTATGACTAGATTGCGTTCATGGGTGCATTTATTCAAACGTAAAGACCAAAACCCAAACTAGTCTTTGCACGTTTAACATTGTATTATTAAAGGTTATGGAAAGACTCTCAAATATGACTTTTTGCATTGCATTTTCTGATTATTGTATCTTAAATGTGTCATTTGCATATAGTAAACATATAGAAACCATCAAAGGATAGCAAATTTCCCTTCACAGTTAAAGAAATAATTCACCCTAGATTTGCATCCACACAATGAAAGGATTAGAACTTGTTTCTTCCAATCTTACATTGTCACTTCAGTGTCGTAGATGTATGCTTGGTCTCTGCAACTAACTTTTCACAGATAATCAAAGCGCTTGAACCATACAGGTTCAGTCATAGCCAGAACATATTCAATAACTTGCATCAGGTATCATGTGCTGCTTTGTTTACCTACTCTGTTCTTTCTGTTTGGGTAAGAAGACAATATAGTAAGCAAGTTAGAATCCACTCATAATCAGGAAGGATTGGTTCACCACATGCAAACCTGGACCCCAAAGTGTAGGTCAGAATCTGATTCTCGGTGGAACTCTGTAAAAGGCAGCTAAGGGGCCTAGCCTGCACTAGAGAAACTTTCCAATGCATAGAGGGCATGGTAAGTCCTCCCTCTAGTGGTTGACTTATTTGAGTGAGGTCACACCATGCATCACTGTATCCTTGATTGTACTGAAGTGGGGCACAACCTCTCCCTGCATCAGGTTTGTTCAAATTCACATTACATTCTGTGTTGTTATTTGTTTTATGATATCTATACAGAACAAAGCATCAAGACCTTCACAAACATGCACAACCTCTTGAATCTTAACACACTTGAGATTGCTTTGGCCCCTCTTTCTGGTGACATTGTCCAAGTGAACAGCCCCTCTTTCCTTCAGTAGTCTTGTCTTATAGACTCCATAAAAAGTAAAGTGTAAAGACTTTTCACGAACATACACAACATCTTACACACTCAGATTGCCTTAGCCTCTCTTTTCAGTCACATTGTTGACTTAGACTCCCACATTGTTGAGGGATACTGTTTCGACATTGGATTTCTTGGTGTATACACAGCCTTCAATGCCTCTAGAAATGCTCCTAGGTTCTAGTTCTCCTACAAAATAAAACCATTTAAGGTAAGAGCAGCTTACTTGGGAGTTCAGCTCAGTATTCTGTCTTTATCCAGAAGGCTACCTCCCTGCCATATCTTTGTAAGGGATGCACCTCCCCATATATTGAAAAAATAGTGTTTAAAAATAACAATGGTGTTTACATTTCCAGAGAATCTGTTCAAAACTGAGACTGTTTGATACAGTCACCAAACCAACACTTGTTTATGGGTAAGAGGTTTGGTGTCTCAACATTTTTGGGCCTTTTGACTAATCTTGTATGGAGAGGATTTACAATAACAAATGCCTGCTATATCCTTAAAACTCAAATTCTTGGGTAACTTAAAGCATGAGATATAGCAATTTTTGGTGGTGACAGAAAACCATTTTTAGAAATTTTCTCTTGAGAGTGGGTAACCTCTTTAAGTTTCACTAAATGTCAACATTATTGGTAGTACAAGCCTAATTTCTTTTTCAATTTACTTGCAACTTTATTAATCAGATTCCTCCACTTGAAAACTCCATGGATGTCCCTCCTTGCCTTCTTCACTGAAAACTGCTGATCACTAGAGTTCTCAGGTCACCTGGACTTCTTACCTGCAGCCTCTCAAACCCAAGACGGTTTTCTATAATGAGCATCCCATTTAGATTGTAGATGATGTCATCATTCAGTTCTTGGCCAGATAGGAGAGTGCTCCCATAAGTTATGAGTTGATACAACCTACCATATCCGCATGGTGATAGGCTAAGTCACAAGATTCGAATTCGAATTCGAATTCGGCAACAATGAAATTCGGATGAAATTCGGCAAGGAAAAAATTCGAAAAGTATAAAATTCGGATCAAATTCGCCTTATGTCAATTTTTTTTTTTTTTAATAAATATAACTAATGATACTATATTAATAAATTAAAACTATTGAACTTTAAATATAATTATTAAATAATAAAATATTAAAATATTATTCTCACAGTTTTCTTGAATTAGCACGATATTGTAGGTATATATATTAAAATTAGACTTTGCTTATATTATGGCACCGAGATCCCAAGTGCTATAAGGTTTGATAATAATTAAAAGTGCTAGATTTTATTTAAATAGTAATTTTTTATTTTTATCATTAAAAAATTAATTATTAAAAAAATATTAAATTGATTTATATTTAAAAAACATATGATTAATAAGTAAAGTAAAATAATACCAAATATAAATAAAATAATTTTTAAACTTTTAATTAATGTCATAATTCAATTAAGAATATAAGATTGTTGTTTAAAATAATATTAAATATAAAAAAAACGTTTTAATTATGTAAACTAGTTTTGATGGATAGGGCGGTAGATTAGTGGCAATATCAAGAGATTAATTGCGCCCTCTTTATATCTTTGAACATAAAAACTAACAATGATTTAAAATCATTTAATAATTTTGATCTTTTTTTCTTTTAAGTACATTGATTCTTTAACCTCCTCATCTAAACTCATAAAATTCCCATACTAATCAATAATATTCCTTAAATCCCTTCTCTTTCCACTTCCTATTTTCTCCTAATTAATCAATAATATTTCTTGAATATCTTCTCTTTCCACTTTCTACTTTTCTTCTCATTTCTCTTATTTCCAAAAGTAAATTTTGCTGCATAATAACCAAGAATGGAAATAATAAAGTTTAAAATATCAAATTTGAAAAGCTTTCAGAATAAGTAATATATATTTTAAATATTTTTTTATATTTCAAACTCTTTAAAATAGACATATATAAATTCGAAATAAAGTAGCCGCCCAGAGAGTCGGTCAATATTAGCATATTCTCTCCCGCGCAACCCAAAACAGAACCAGAATTGATGGCGGCCTCGACGAACAGCAACGAAGAACTCGCCATCCCGTTCGAATGGGTAGATGAAGAGGAATTTCAAGCCATAGAAATTGCACTCGCAGAGGCCACCTCTTTTTCCACTTTCGAATGGGTAGATTAGTTGTCATATGGCCACTTCTTTTTCCAGATTTACAGATTTAAAAGAGGTGGACTAATCTACCGTCAGTGTTACAGATTTAAACGTTGAACCAAAAGCTCTTTTCAGTTTCTCACGATTTTTTGAGGAATCGGTCAGAATTTGGAATGTTCTTCTCTAAAGATCGAAACAAAAACCCTAAAAACGTATTAAAAATATATATTTTTGAAAAAAAAACAGTGTCTCTGTTCCGTACGAATTTATTGGCGAATTTTTACGAATTTGATAAGTTTTTTATAGATTCGCCGAATTTCGAATCTGATGCCAAAAATTCGGCGAATCCTGTGACTTAGGTGATAGGAGTGGCCATCTATGTTATCTCTAAGAAGCAATGAGATTTGGAGAAGGTATCACTGCTTTAAATACTGAATTAAATGTCGTTCTCTATCTACATTCCTATCTATCCTGATCATATCTGCCAGACCCTTTTTCTGAGACAGATTTTCAGTTTGATTGGTAGAAATTTACTGGAAAACCCTGGGCCACCAAACTAATTTACGTAATTGCAACCTACTTTAGACTCTATAAGCATTAAGGAACCATTAGATGGTTCTGATTCACACACAGAAAGAGGTCGGCGTGACAACTTCTTCTCTAGGTACTGTACATCAGTTTTGTCTCCACATAAAGGACCTTCTAGTTTTCTTTGCTCACATGTTAGGTCTCAGGGACATCCATGCATTTAACAATTTTCTCTCTAGCTCTCAAAATCCAATGACCTTGAGTGTTAAAAGAAGTTTTAGGGGGAATACCATGCATGCTCCTAAGAGTGTTCAGTCTTGCTGCCTTAGACCTAGCCATCCAACTATGGGTACTAACAGGTTCTGCTGTGAACAACTATTCATGTCATTTCTTCTGAAATGAACTTTCCTATAGATATGACTTATAACTTTAGTTTTCAGCTTTGTGCTTTTTTGAATGGTCTTTCCCTCACACGGGCATTTGTACTTGTACTTGGACATGGATATTTGTACTTGTATTTGGATCATATAATTCAGTTTTTAAACACTCCGATAACTGGGTTTACTACCCAATTATATTTAGATGTTTATTTTCTAATAGTACTCTAGCATTTAATTACTTTTCATAGCCGAGGATTCTTCTTACCCTAGCACATTTTCTTCTGTAATTATATGTGTGGCTGAGTCCATTAACCCATTTTGATCATTTCTGGTTACTCATATAATTTCATTTTGTGTCTAAGTAAAACCTTGAAGAATAGACTGATGTTGCCACCACAATATTCTGAGGTAGAGGTGCCCCTAATCTTGAAGAACAAATTAAAAAATAGTACTCTAGCATTTAATTACTTTTCAAAGCCAAGGATTCTTCTTACTGTAGCACATTTTCTTCTGTAATTGTATGTATGGCCAAGTCCATTAATCCATTTGATCATTTCTGGTTATTCATATAATTTCATTTTGCTTCTAACTAAAACCTTGAAGAATAGACCAATGTTGCCACTACAATATCCTGAGGTAGAGGTGCCCCTAATCTTGAAGGCCAAATAGACAAATATAGCTTTAAATAAGGTGGTCATGCATCATGATAAATAATTGTGGGTGTGTAGATGTTATGAATCCCTTTTCTTTGCAATTTGACTTTCTGGCAACATAGCTTTCAATGTCTAGCAATGTTAGTGCAAATCAAAGTTCCACAGGTTTATTATTCAAATCTTCTGTGCAAATTGTAGACGGCTTATAAAAATACTGTCCACAAATAGGTCGTAAAGATGGGCATGGACCCTTGAACAATGGGTATGGCACATGTATTATGCTACTGTGAATATATTTGTGAAGTTTTGTGTGGGACCAAAAATGACAAAAGTATCGAATAATGTTAGATAGTTATTAATATTCAATGTTTATAAAACACTGTCTTTAGTTTTGTAAACTGTGTTTCAGCATAAACATGGTCTAGGGCATATGAAATGTGACCAGAATTTAAGTCCCCGTCTAGTGCAAATAGATTCTTGCGAATGAGCATATCACCAATAATGCATTACCAATATTGGAATAATGTAATGCTTCTAATTTTGGGGTCACATAAGAACGTTTTAAGTTTTAATCTTTTCCATGTAAAAGTTTCTGATTCCAACAAATTTAAAGAAATATAATTACCAAAACAGGTCAAGAAGAAACTAACTCTAAATGAAAGGATGCGAGGAGCAGGAAACCGTTGTTCTGTTAGTTCCTCAGCAAGTGTTCTGCATGCTGCTAATGCTGCTGCACTCTTCCCTTCCTGAACGGAAAGATCTGCACCCTGTTTTCGGAAAGAACTTAGAAAATAGATAAGAATTATGAAATATAACATTTTTAGACCCATCAGCACATTTCACAACAGACAATTTGGTCACAACTTAATAAAATAAATATTCAGCAAACTTACATCAGGAATCACAACAAATTAAAAGAAACCAATTGAAATGAATAAAAAGAGCACAGACTAATACATTTCCACATCCTAAAACCTACATATATGCATTACACTTGCAAGAAAACCACTCAGAACATACAAATAAACATAGGTTATCCACACATACCATCCATATAAAAACATCAGTTCCATGATCAAGCACAACAGCTGCATCAGACTGCATGGCAAGATCATATGCAGGCAACTCCTCAAATGTACCTCCTTCTCGGTGCATTAACACACGTGGGGCCAACATGCGGAGTGACAAATCAAAAGAAGCTTGTAAAAAGAGATTTCTGAGAACTGATCTTTCATCTTCATGACCAATAATACTTCCCAAAAGAGGACCACGCCTCAAATGAAACAGATATTCAGGAAGTAGAGAGAGCTCCTTTGGAAAGCGACGCAACTTAGTTTTAGGCAGTTGTGTTCCAAACTTTGCAGTAATATCCTTAACCCTTTCATCAATTGCAAGGCGTATATCGACAGCATCAGAAGAATCCTTTGCTTGTAAAACTGCCCTTTTGCCTATGAGAACAGCAAGAACATCAACTTCAATGCTGTTTAAGTAGGCTGCTAGGTCAGCTGTAGTTGGCAATCGGATTGTAATAATCCTGGAAATATTTGCTTGATAAACATCCATGTAACAAGCTGCAAACTGGAAGAACACATGTTTTTCCTTAACATCCCTCTTGAGTTCCATGGTCATAGCAAAGCTCTGAGTGTCTTCCACACTTAGCATCTGAACAGAAACTGAACTATCGTTTTTGAAGGTCTCATGACCGTCTGAATGAGACTCTTCACCTGGTCCTATGATTCGACTCACAAAAATGCCATCTGAACAACGAATTTCAAAAATGCCCTGAGACCCTGCTGCTCTTATTGCCGCCCTTTGTAAGTTCACTCCAAATGCCTCTCCAAAGTCATCATGAAGAACTAGCACACCACCTGAAGCTTTTGCTAGAGGTTGCAAAATTGGAATTCTAACTGGACATGTACCAGCACAAAGGATATCTACAACAGTGTCATGACGACGGGCTTCACGACCTAAATGATCCATCCATTTCATTGCCTTCTTTTCCAGATATGCATAGTTTGGATGGCTTAATGAATAAGGAACGGATCCAGGCCCAAAGGTATTAGGTCCCCCTGCACATATCATTATTCGACTATTGCCTCCAGACCGTTTCACTGTGCCTCGAGACATCTCTGCTGATGGGCCTTGAATAAGGGCAAGAGCAACCTCAACAGCTGTGCCAAGGCATCTATCTCTTGCTACTTCTGGTTGATCACCCCTGAACGGTCTCAACGATGAGAACACATTATGTGCAACACTAAGTGATGCATGAAGAGGAGCCAGATAAAGACCAGTACCAAAAATCATTGTTTTCAAGGATTCCTGTGATGGAGATTGACTCCCTGGAAGCATATCTGCAGATGCTATTCCACTTTCGCAAAAATCATACACTGAGACAGTACGCCCATATGTAACAATTCCAATCCTTGTAGTTGGAGGAAGGGAATCAGCAAAGGCATGAAGAGAACTCTGCAAATGCTGGAGATGAGGTTCATCCAGGCACTCGTCAATGACAAGTATAACTGGAGCTGACATTCTTGAGTCAGAGACAGGGACAAACCCAGGTCGTCGGGTGCCTGTTTCAACATAATCAACAACAGTTGATGAAAGCTCGGGCCAATTTCGAAGATCATGACTACTTGCTGCTCTGTATTCACCTTCACTGCTGTTTAACTTATTGCAAATAATACATTTCCACTCCCCAGTGCTTTGCATGATACTACAGTAGAGGTTAACATATGCTCCGCAGTTCTGGCAACGGTATGGACTATGTTGCACAGTTTGAGGACCCGGCACTGTGTCCCTTCCAGGAGAAACTATTGCACCAAATCCAATGCTTGAAGTGTTGCTCAGTTTTTTTTGGTTAAGCATCTATATAAGGTCCACAAGACACAGAAATATCAACTCCAAGTCAACAAACAAGGTTATACTCAGATACATGACATGAGAACATCATATAAAATACAAATATTAAAAAAGGATTGCCAGGACCTGAGGCACAGCTGGACTGAAAGGGCAGAAGAAAAGCATAATTCGTAAAATATCTGACACTATATGGCACGGACGTAAAGAAAAGGAGTTTTGATTGAAATGTGAAACCATGTAAAAATGGTAGGTACAATTAATTTGATTCTAAAGCACTGGCATGCCCACTCATTGCTCACATTGCTACCATTTAATGCATTGAATGCTCACAGGATTCCCCCCATACTAGACACTTCTAGCTATTGAGTTGTATTCTTGATGTGAAATCTTCTGACTAGCAAATCAAAATCATGATTCATGCATATCACTATGACACTAAACACAAACAGATACAAAACGAGCTGAATTTGCAACCAAAATATAAACAGAAGTTCTAATATTAGCTTAAAATCAACAACAAATAAAAACTTAGAATTCACCTATTTATTAAGTTTCACACTCTAATCAAGGTAGAAAAGGATTCCGTTATCATAAGATAGTTTGAAACCCTATTCACCATAATTGTGGAGGAACAACTATTCTTGGAAAGATCAATTTGAGAGAAAAACAATTTATTCTGGAAATTTGATGCCTCCTCCAATTGTATACTATTTGAAGTCTTGGAAGTGAATGGTTCCTTTGATAGTATAACATTTGAAGTCCTCACATAGCTTTTTCAATCAACATAACCTTGCATATTGTAAACATTCCTTCAGCGATAAGGTGAACTAGGTTTTAGTCTTAGACAAACTTACAACAGAAAATAATGTATTTATCATGACCTTGAGACATGTGGACTAACATCATCAAAACAAAAAAAAGGTTTGAAAAATATATGAAATGCAGTACAACATCTGGACATAAAAGGGGCTTTATTAATTCATCTTTTCTCATAAATATTAGATTCTGCATTCCATTCATTAGTAGCATTGCTTTTATCCTAATGAACTCAATGTGAACAACAATTACATGTGCTACATGCTTCTATCTACTAGATTAAAATCCACACTTTTGGCAACATGGAAACCAGGAAACAAAAATCCAAACTAACAATTGTATAAGTTTCTCAGTCTGATCACATGAAAGTGGTCTCTAACAAATTCGGTATGAAGCAAATCCTTCTGGAGTACCCGAAAAATCCATTAAATAGAACATTTGAGACCCAACCACAAGGGAACAATTGGCAGACCTCTGCCAAACAAAGAAAAATTTGAGGAATGAAATAAAATGCAAGTATAAAATAGTTTGTAAATCCTCCATTTCCAAAAAGTGGGAAATAAATGTATCAAAGGATAATATAAATATATTAAAGGAAGAACACAGGATCCGCTGTTTATACATGTACATTCTAAAAAATATAATAACTGAATTTACATTTTAAATAAAAACTATTTCTAGCAATTTGTCAATTGGATAATCTATTTTTCGAAAGAAATTTAACAGACAATTGGCAATGCAGATCCAAAACCAGCTGCAAATTAGACTCAGCTGTCCCGGAAAAGATTGTGAATTCATCTACTTTGGACAATTCGCCAATTGGCAAATCTAATTTCCACAATTTTGTTTACGATAAAATGCAAAATCAAAACAAGCTACAATTTAAGATCACGTTACTTGGACATACCTTGTGTGAGGAGAACAGCACATAGGGCGATGCTGCAACCAAGCTTGAGTTATCAAAATTGGCATCCAAATCCACAGACAGAATCTCCGTCGCCCCATTAGAATAGACTGCAGGAGGCAACGACGATGTGGGAAGCAGCGCCCCAGAGGATTTCCCTTTACTGAAGCTGAAGGGAATATTGGAGAATTGGGAAGTTCCAGTGCCAGGATGCTGTGGCATTGGTGGCATGGGACTGAATGGTGCAGCAGCAGGTCTAGCCGGGGAGCTGAAGATTGGAGGACCGGGAGGGGCGTTGAATTGGACAACACCAGAATTAGTTTCTGCTGTCTTGCTCCCACTGCCACTGCCACTGCCCTGTTTATAAAGCATGGGGGATATTGTACTGATGTCAGGGGATTGGGATCCATGCACGCTGGTCAGACCCTCTGTGGATCCATTTAGGATCTGATATGGGCTAGTGCTAGGACTAGAACTTGCCCCCGCCATTTTCTCATCTGGTTTTACTGATGCTGCCGGAGAAGAAGAAGGTAATGAAGATGCCCGGGAAACGCCCACTGCAGGCAATGATGATGTGGACACACCCACATGATGAAATCTGTCTGTCGATGGACTACTTTGAAACCTGTCATTTGACAGATTTTGTGTTGTTGGGGTTTGAGGGCTAAACCTGTTGGCCAAAGGGGACCTAAATGCAAGAGGTGGGGTTGTTGAAGAACGCCTCTCTAAGGAGGGCGTGGGTGTGCTGGGAGAAGGTACAGGATTCGAATCCTGGGGAGTATTCGCCATGACAGATGGATCAAATAGATAATTGTTTCAATTAAATCAAGAATATTGCAACACCAGAGCCAAATTGATTTGTAGGTTGATTTTACCTGGGTTTTCCGTGCCTTAAAAGCCCACTCAAATCTGCGCTAAAAGCACCACTAAATCTGATCAAATTTGGCCAAGTTTGATATCTGTTTTGGCCGAATTTGACCAGATTTAGGCCTGATTTTCGTGTGGGTGGTCCGGATCTGTATGCCCAAAGCACGGAAAATCATCGAATGCTCTTTAGGAAGATCGCTGGATCTTGCCGTGCCCGTCTTCAGTTCTTTAAACCTTGCTTTGCGTCTACTGTTTTTTCTGTTTTTATCTTTTTGTTTAATTTTGTGTTTTCATCGAAGTTGAACTAACATTGTGTTGGGTTCATCCTTCTATTGTGATTCTAACTCGTTCTGTTTTGTTGCATTTGTTCTGATTTGTGTCTATCATCTAGGCTGAATTCTAAATTTTGTGTTTGGCTTAGTGGACGTTAAAAGCATAGCATTTTATTTTATTTTAAGTTGAATTAATATTTAATATGGCTGATTTTTGAATTTGATTATTTAATTTTTAAACATCAATGTTTCCATCAAATTTTATAATCTATCATTAGGATAAGATAATTAGAGAAGAAAGAAATGTAATTTTAAATTTTGTGTTTTTTTTAATTTTTATATTTATTTGAGATAAATTTGGTTTTTTCTTTTCTATGTAGTTGTTATGTATCAATGACAACCTATATGTATATTTTTATTTTTGGTGTAGTGCTTAAGAATTAATCTTGATTTATTTTAAAAATTTAGTGAATTTATTAAATGGGCATTTCTTAAATATTGTAAAATACACCAAGGAGTATTAAAATGATTGCTTGTGTTCTAACCAGTATTTAAAGTTGTTAATATGACATATTTAGCAAGTTTGATAGGAGGTACTATCCCTATCACATGCAAATTTGCAACCACACAACCAAGCTTTTATTTAGGTTTAGAAAAAGATGCGAACAACTTCCAATACTAAGGATTACCATAGATTAAAAGATTAAATTAGCACGAAAGGATCAAATTTGTGATTGTGAGATCTATTCCAAAATTGCATAAGGCGTATCAATAATCAAGGAAGTGACTTACTTAGGCAAAAAAAAAAAAAAAATTTTATCAATTTTGATGTATTCTACGAACATGTTTTGATTTTTTTATTTTAGAACAAATAACTTTGGAATACTTACAAAGTAATATTCTACATCAAGCTAAACTAATTACCTTATTCTATATATTTAAATTATAAGCATTTAGTTCAAATATTTTTGTTAGTCTCAGCTCTTACTTTTCTTGATCAATGCTTATTTAATTGATTTTCATATTTATAGAAAGAAGTATTTATCTTCTTACATTTTTAGTGAACCCACTTACTTTTGCATTGCTCTAAGGTTTTGTCCATGAGGTTTACTGCTTCCACATTAAGGTTTCAAATGCTTTTTTAAAATTATATCATTTATTACAAATCTAATTAGGGTTTGGATCCACCTTTTATTATTTCATTGCAATATTATTATTGGGGTTTGTATTTGATTCATACAAATGATCCCAACCTTGGACTATACCTTATTGATTAAGGTTTCCTTGTGGACTCTTGTAGATCATTACCATTAGCTTTTTTCTATGCATGCCTCGCTGCTTTTGGTATATCCATTTTATATCATTAGAACCTTTCATCCTTGATACTCATGTGTCTTCTAATTCTATGGATGGGGATGTATTCACCATGGAGGTACTATTTATCCATGTTTGTGATCTTGCATCCTTCATAGAGTTAGTTATTCCTTCTCTTTTATATTTCCTCACATCACTTATTCATGAACTCCACTTGAACACAACCCCTCACATGACTAAGTCTGTAACATGCCATTTGTTCTACCCAATAATTTTTACTGTGTTTTACCCACAAGTGAACAATTTACGCTACTAACATTATGAGCAATAAAAAAATTATTTTCTTTTTAATAACAAGTGCACATTTGAAACAAATCATTTCAAACTTTCCCATTGCATAACAAAGAATCATTTCAATAATACAAGTAATGATTTCACATTACATGATTTCAAGATGATATTTCACATTTACAATTTTCATAGAGATGGATATATAATTACATATATAGCTTCTACGAGCTTATTGAAATAGGGATACAAATGGTCAGATGTCCTTCCTCAAATCTTGGCCACCAACTGCATGAGGGGGAGCATCACTCAAACATTTTTTTGCCAACCATGGACTTACTGTGGTCCCCCGCACATCTACCTAACTGGTAAGATGGCCCTACCCTTCAATGAAGAGATTGGTTTGGTAAACTCGTAATCCTAGCCTTCTATGAGCATGGTGTTGTGTCCTACATAACTAGAGCTACCATACCATGGCTACAACCTACATGTATGACAATCCCTGCCTAGTATGCAAACCTGGATCATAGTGAGCTAACAGTGTAAATAGTAGCTACTTACACTACTTTGGTCAAAGTATTCATCACCCAAAATTTAGAGTGGAGGTCACACACTCACCCACCTTCCTAGCTTGATTTGGTTTTGGTCATTCATACTCTTAACATACATCCCAAAAAGAAGAAAGTGATGACATAATAACTTGACTAACTAGGTTACACCCTGTCCCATGGATTATACTAACCCCAGGAATAACCAAGGTATTCCCCTATCCCAACTATATTTCCATCTAAAGTACTTCAAGACATCAATACATACCACATTTCACATTCCATGCTACATATGTATAGTATTGACAAACCATGAATAAATAGATACACATTCATATAAATTCCAACATAGATTATATAAGAATAATCCAAATAAAAAGGTTTAACACCAAAATAAGAATCAACCAAGAACATGCAAGCTTATCCCAAGTAACTTAACACGTATTTAAATCAATCATTTTCAAACAAAGCATTCACATCAAATAACCTTTCAAACATAAATAACAAAGGAATAGAAATCAACATGCCTGTATTAAAAGCTCCAATTGATATTACTTCCTCCCTAGCTTAATTCCACAAGCCTGCTAGCTACTTCCTCAAACTCAACCTAACTTCCCCTTCCAGCTTCTTACCAATTCTCTCAACAATTGCAAAATCACTAAATAACTCTCTAATTTACTTGCACAAAATATAACAAAATAGCAACAAAGATATCATAATGAAAAGTGAAACAAATAGTAGAGAGAGCACCTTTATATGTACTAAAATTTGAGCATCCAAAGGCTACAAACAAGCTAGCAATTTTTCCACCTTCCTATTCACATGCAATGACTAAGTTGATTTAAACTCACAGATTGCAACACATAACAATCCTCTTATTACCAATTTCATAGAATGGATGAGTCAACTTCATGCTTGTGACAACATGACTCTTTTACTAATTCAAGGCCCAACAACGCATTGCTACAAGTGTCCTATTTGATTTACAAGTCGACTACCCTCACGAATTTCTGCCATCTTTGCATTGACTAATTTTTATACTTATCTTATGGCTTTACCTGGAAATGGTGCAGGTTTTAGAATTCTATTATTTCCCACACTCTTCAGATTTTGGTGCCACCTTCATACTTTAGCACTCTTTAATCATGCACAACTTATGACTAAGTCAACAATGTTGATTTTGCATTCATTTCTATTTGCAATGTTTAAATTGTATTCTCCTTTTCCCATGTGTAGCACATAAGTCTCTTTTGACTTATTGTCCACATGTTTTATGCACAACATATTAAACTTTAGCCACAACAATATATATGGCAATGCTTACATAATGCACTTTACTTATTACATAGCACTTTTAATATATCAAACATCAGCACTATGTTATTGTGTCGTGCTTTTTTCAAAGCATTTTAATATATACCAAATAATAATATATATTATATATTGTTAATATATATATTACATCCATAATATATACATGTATATATATGTATGTATATGTATTTCTATTAACGTAACTATATACACATATATTAATATATATTATATATATAACATTAATTCAATATCCATATTTAAACACATATATTCATGTACTCATCGATCGATGTATATACAGGAAGAGTGCATATATACATGTGTGTGTGTGACATTTTTCCAATCGGTATTCCCATGCATATGGGTAATATGTTCATGAGCATGTGTAGATACATCTACCTATGTATACTCATGCATGTATTTACTCACATGCATGAGTTATCGTAGACATGTACATATATACATATATATACATTCTATGTATATACTTCATCGATTTATATATAAATATGAACACACAAGGAAGAACTTTTGCTCAACATAAAGACTTAATAACATTTACCCAATCAAGAACACTCAAATACAAAAACCATAAAACAATACAAAACGTTCCCAAACCAAAATTGAGGATCACTTACTATTTCCCCAAACTAACATGACTCAACTTAGACCAACTAGGATGTGAGTGTGTGTATGCTCAGTTAGGCTCATTAAGGGTTACTAGACCAGGTTCTTCTCCTGAGTGATACTTCCCCTCTCTTTCGAAGGTGTTGGGTGAATATTTTGTAATTCCTTTACAAATTACAAATAGTGATTTTAGCCACAACTATGATGAAGATGTTCTCTCCTCTCAGAAAGGGGAGGCTCCCTTTTTACTGCTTATTGGAACAAAGAGTAAACTACACTAAATAAAAAAGTATTTACACTATCTTTAATCATGTGGGGTGTGTTACATTCATCATTCTCTCTTCTTTTAGAAAAGACATTTACAATGTTCCACGATAATAATATGCAATGCTTTACACCTCTAAATATCTACCTAAGCAATAATCACCAATATTCTTGATTAAACTTAAGAGTAATCAAAGAGTACTAGTATAACTAGATTATAAGTAATTGAAAGACACACAAAAGCACAAAGTATTCTTGCTATCTTCTATGATAGTTTTGAAGTAACAAATGATGCACGTTGTAGCACAAATTCTATCAACCCACTTCACCAATAGATTCACACACAAAGTGAATAACTCCAAGCCCAAATTCTTGATAATCTTTCACCAAGAAAAACTTACAACACACACTTTCAAGTAAGCAATATAACTCAAAGTTTATATATTTTATCTTGAACGTCCTTCCAAACATAGGAAAGAATCACCACTTATCCAATTTACAACAA